>JAJLVW010000002.1:35838-71596 GCA_030570535.1 Starmera pachycereana
AAAAAAAAAAAAAAAAAAAAAAAAAAAAAAAAAAAAAAGAACATATCGAGTAAGAATTACCACTAAGAATTCTCCTCTGTGCTCTTGCAGCTATATAAAGAACCAGTCCGCTCACTTGCACATACACAACTAGCCATGTCTTTAGTACGTATCAATAACCCATTCAAACTTTAGTTTGAATAATAAATTCAATAATAATAGTAATAATAAAGCATAATGACTAACAGCCAAAAGACCAACACTCCACAATTAGAAGAAATGGAAGACCTAAATATCGTTGGATATGAACCTTTGGCCTCTCCAGAACTACTACAACATGAAGTACACCCAACAAAATTTTCCCTTAAAACCGTTACAAAAGGTAGAAAAGATGCAATTAGAGTCATTAAACAAGAAGATGATAGATTATTAGTTGTTGTTGGTCCATGTTCTATTCATGATGCTGATGCTGCTATGGATTATGCAACTAGATTACAAAAACTAAGTGTGGAATTAGAAAACGAATTGGTTATTATTATGAGAGCTTATTTGGAGAAACCAAGAACTACTGTTGGTTGGAAAGGTTTAATTAATGATCCAGAATTAAATTCTACTTATAATATCAATAAAGGTTTGAAAATTTCAAGACAATTATTTTGTGATTTGACAAATAAAGGTGTTCCAATCGCTTCTGAAATGTTGGATACCGTGTCTCCACAATTTTTAGCTGATTTATTATCATTTGGTGCTATTGGTGCAAGAACCACTGAATCTCAATTACATAGAGAATTAGCTTCAGGTTTATCGTTCCCAATCGGTTTCAAAAACGGTACCGATGGTACTTTAGATGTTGCTATTGATGCTGTTATGGCTGCTTCTCATTCTCATCATTTCATGGGTGTAACTAAACATGGTATTGCTGCAATCACCACTACAAGAGGTAATGAAAATTGTTTTGTTATTTTAAGAGGTGGTAAAAAAGGTACTAATTATGATGAACAATCTATTAAAGAAGCTAAAGAAAAATTAAACGGTGGTGTTATTATGGTTGATTGTTCTCATGGTAACTCTAATAAAGATTATAGAAATCAACCAATTGTTTCTAAAGAAGTTGCTAGACAAGTTGCTAATGGTGAAGATAAAATCATTGGTTTGATGATTGAATCCCATATCAATGAAGGTAAACAATCTATTCCAAAAGAAGGTAAAGAATCTTTGAAATATGGTGTTTCTATTACCGATGGTTGTGTTGGTTGGGAAACTACTGTTGATATGTTGAAAGAATTAGCTTGTGCTGTTAAATCAAGAAGAGCTTTGAAGAAATAAGCTTTTTTTTACTGCGCCCTAAACTGTTTTAAGATCGCTGTATTGATTATTCTTCTTTGACAATCATTCTAATTTATCTATGTGTTTTAATTAATTTTTTTTTAGATAGAACTCGTTAAAAAATAAGAAAAGTTTTGATTCATTTGTTTTTTCTACTTGATGTATTTTGTATTTGCAAAGAAATTTTCTATATGTAAAAGCAAAACTTTCTAAGTATTGTAATTTCTGATAAAGATCATTGAAGCATCTTTTTTTTTTTTTTTTGCCTTCTTCAATTTTCAAATCTGACTCAAAACTTCAAAATTGAAAATAATCTTAAAGAAAAAAAAAAAAAAACGTTCATAATCTTTTAAACTTTTGATCTTCAAATCAAAATGGCTGTCGTTCACATCATCGATGTTGAGAGTGGTAACCTCCGCTCTTTACAGAATGCAATCGAATTTTTAGGTTATGAAACTAAACTTATAAAAGAATCAAATGATCCAGAACTTGCAAATGCTCAACTACTATTTTTACCTGGTGTTGGGAACTATGGACATTTTGTTCATCAAGTTAATGAAAAAGGTTTTGTTGAACCAATAAAGAAATATATTGCCTCGGGAAAACCTATCATGGGGATTTGTGTTGGTTTACAAGCTTTTTTCAATGGATCTGCTGAAAGTCCAGGTGTTGAAGGTTTAAAATTCATTGACTTTGAATTATCTAAATTTAACTCATCAAATAAATCTGTTCCTCAAATTGGTTGGAATTCTGTTTCAACTTCAACTTTACAAAATGATAAAATCTTATTTGATATTAATCCAAATAATCGCTATTATTTTGTTCATTCATTTTCTGCAATCTTAAATGATGAGATTAAAACTAAGTTAACGAATGAAAATTGGGATTTAGCAATCGCTAAATATGGTGATGAAGAATTTATTGCTGCTGTTTCAAAAGATAATGTTTTTGCTACTCAATTCCATCCAGAAAAATCAGGTAAAGCTGGTTTAAAAGTCATTGAAGCTTTTTTAAAACAAAATCAATATTCACCAATCCCAGAATTAACTAACGCTAATGATGGCTCAAATAATGGCCTAAGTAGAAGAATCATTGCATGTTTAGATGTTAGAACCAATGATAATGGTGATTTAGTTGTTACTAAAGGTGATCAGTATGATGTTAGAGAAAAAGATTCAAATGGTGGTGATGTTAGAAATTTAGGTAAACCAGTTGAATTAGCTGAAAAATATTATAAACAAGGTGCAGATGAAATAACGTTTCTAAATATCACATCTTTTAGAAACTCTCCAATTGCTGATGCACCAATGTTGGAAGTTTTAAAAAGAGCTGCAAAGACTATTTTTGTTCCATTAACTGTTGGTGGTGGTATTAAAGATGTTGTTGATCCAGATGGAACTTTGGTTCCTGCTCTACAGGTCGCTGGTTTATATTTCAGATCAGGTGCGGATAAAGTTTCTATTGGTACTGATGCGGTTTCAGCTGCTAAGAAATTTTATGCGAATGGTGGTAAAGGTGATGGCACATCACCAATTGAAACTATCTCAAAAGCTTACGGCGCTCAAGCTGTTGTCATTTCAGTTGATCCCAAAAGAAGTTATGTTGCTTCTCCAAATGATACACAAAATAAAACTTTTAAAACTGCAATTTCTGGTCCAAATGGTGAAGAATTTTGTTGGTATCCAACTACCATTAAAGGTGGTAGAGAAACCACTGATCTTGGAGCATTTGAATTGGTTAAAGCTTGTCAAGCCTTAGGAGCCGGTGAAATTTTATTGAATTGTATTGATAAAGATGGTTCAAATTCAGGTTATGATTTAGAATTAATCAATCATATTAAGTCGGCAGTTAGCATTCCAGTTATTGCTTCAAGTGGTGCAGGTAAACCAGAACATTTTGCTGAAGTGTTTAATAAGACTAAAACTGATGCTGCTTTAGGTGCAGGTATGTTTCATAGAGATGAGTATACCGTTCACCAAGTCAAAACTTATTTGAAAGAACATGGTTTACAAGCTAGATTCGATGAGGAATAGAAAGAATCTTTGTATTTCTACCAATTTTGTTAATAGAACCGTTCGTTATATAGAAATTCAGTTTAATTCTCTAGATTTATTGCAAGTGATAGTGTTATAGATTTTTATTACTTTATTTAACGAATTATCGATATATAAATTTGTTTTCTGGGTATCTAATTTTAATTGAATTTTTAATCTTCTTCATCCTCTAATTTCTCCTCTCTTTTTTCAGATTCTTCTTCGCTCAATCTAACACCTCCACTAACAGAAAATTGACCACCAGCACCAACAAGTAAAATATTATGATCTTGAGTAGCTGTGTTTTTAATTCTAGTTGGAGTTTCGACATCTTCGCCTAAAGGACCTAAACCTAAAGCATAAGTTTCACCAAAACCCCAAGAGTAAACAACACCATCTTCAGAAATAGCCAAAGAATGATGAGAACCAACAGCAATGGATCTGAATTTTGGAACTTTATTTAATTTTGTTGGAACTGGAACAGATCTTGCATTACCATGAGCATCTTTGAAAGTTTCTTCTGGTAAATCTGCTTTAGCAATACCAACTTCAAACATATCAATTCTACCAAATGCATATAAAGAACCATCTTCACTTAAAGCTAAAGAATGATGTTCACCAGCTGCAATTTTAGTGATTTTTTTATCAGATAAAGTTGGAATTTCAGTCGGAATTGGAACAATGGATCCATCTTCTAAATCAGAAGAAATACCACATTGACCATATTGATTCAAACCCCAAGTTAAAACTTTACCATCTTTTGTTATAGCAAAACAATGAAATTCACCTGATGCAATATAAACTACATCAACTAAACCGAATTCTCTTGGTTCCAAAGTTCTTAATCTATTTCTTTCCAAAATTCTTCTACCTAATTGGAATTGTTGACCGTTACCCCAAGCATAAACAACACCTTTTTTACTTAAACCTAAAATGTGATCTTTACCGCTGGCCAATTGAACAATATCTTTATACTCATCAATTTTAACTGGGGTTTTCTGTATCAAGATATCATGCTTAAAACCTAAAATACCTTCGTTACATCTAAAAGTACCCCAAGCATAAACATCTCCATTTTCAAACAAAGCAGCTGATAAGTTATCAGTGGCACATAATTGAACAATTTTCAAATCTTTTGGTAAACCTGCAACTAAACCTGGAGTTGATTCAGCTTCATTTAAATCTGCATCATCGTCATCGCTATCAGTAGCATCCATATCTTTCAAAACCTCTTCAACTTTACTTGTGTCTCTGCCTAAGACAAAACTGTCGTTAGAACCCCAGGACCACACTTGGTTCTTATGATCAAGAGCTAAAGAATGCATACCACCAACAGCAAAATCAACAATTCCTAAATCTTTTAAGAATGGATTTAACCTAGGTCTTTTGACTTCTTTGGTTTTAGAGTCTGGACCTAAACCAAGCTCACACATGGAGCCAGTACCAAACACAAAAATATCAAGTTTAACATCTTTAGCCTTTGGGATCTCATTGATGAGTGGTAAGTTTCTAAACGAATTCAATGATTTTCCAGTATGTTTAATTCTTTTGGTGGTTTTTTGAGCACCGTCTGAGTCTGATGCTCTTTTTCTGACTAGTTTGGCCATTTTTAGTCTGTAGTGTTCTGTGTGTGAGCACCGAATGGCAATTGAACAGTAAAATATAGTTGATTGAAGCTGGTCAATATTGGTGAGACCATGAATTTATTTTTGTTTACTCTGCAGCTAGAAATTTTTCAAGATTTAGCTTCAAGTCGAAGGAAAATGAATTTAACCTGGCCAATTTTGTAGATATTTTGACAATTCAAAGTTTTTGGGCATTTTAAAGACTGATTGAAGCTATTTGAAAGTTTTGAACTCTTTCAATCACTTCATTCAAACCTCCAAAAACTGCTTGAAATTATTAAATATTATAAATTTAACACCGGGTAAACTCATCGCTAAATTTTGAATTTTGAATTTTTTTTTTTTTTTTATTCAAAAGTTTTTTTATAGAGCTTTGAGGTGCAACAAAAATTCACAGAAACAAACGAGATGGGAAGAGCCAACGGGAAGAAGCTCAAGCAGCGCCACGATCCGCTTTTTAAAGATATAACCACCCAAGGAGGGAACTTGAGAACCAACGCCAGAGGCAAAAAGAAGAGCGATAACGAAAACGAAGACAATGAGTTTATTGACAGTGCTGCCTCCAGAAAGATCTTGCAGTTGGCTAAAGAGCAACAAGAGGAGATTGAAGAAGAAGATAATCAGCTAGACAGTTCTGAACGCGGGAATTTTGCTGCAAGATTTGCTCAACAAGAAGACAGTGATGAAGACGAAGATGAAGAAGATTACGAAAACATTTCAAATTTTGGATCAGAAGGTGATTACGAAGAAGAAATTGAAGAAATTGATGAGGAAGATGCAGCGTTATTTGAAAGATACTTACAACAAAATCAAAGTTCTTCAGCTTTTGGTGCTGATGGTTCAAGTTATAACTTAGCTGATAAAATCATGGCTTCGATTAGAGAAAAAGAAGAACAATTACAACATTCCAAACAACAACAAAATCAATATGGTGATACTGAATCTCCAAAAGATGGTGTCATGTTGCCCCCAAAAGTTATTGCCGCTTATACTCAAATTGGTCTTATCTTATCTACATGGAGACACGGAAAATTACCAAAATTATTCAAAGTTATTCCTTCTTTGAACAACTGGCAGGATATTTTATATGTTACAAATCCAGAAAAATGGACTCCACATGTTGTTTATGAAGCTACAAAATTATTTGTTTCTAATTTAACCTCCAAACAAGCTGAGAAATTTGTTGAAAGTATTTTATTAGAAAGATTTAGAGATGAAATTGAAACTAGTGAAGATCATTCTGTTAATTATCATATCTATAGAGCTTTAAAAAAATCTTTATATAAACCAGGTGCTTTCTTTAAAGGTTTTTTATTCCCTTTGGTTAAAAATGGTTGTACTATTAGAGAAGCTACTATTGCAGGTTCTATTTTAACTAAAATTTCTATTCCAGCTATTCATTCTTCAGTTGCCATGAATTATTTATTAAATTTAGAATTCAGTCCAGCAAGTACAGTTTTCATTAAAATTTTATTAGAGAAAAAATATGCGTTACCATACCAAATTATTGATAATTTTGTGTTTTATTTCATGAAGTTTAGAATAGTTAAAGATGATTCTGGTGATATTATTGATGATGAGGAATATAAAAAGGCTAAAAAGGAAGCTCCTCCATTACCAGTTGTGTGGCATAAAGCTTTCTTAGCCTTTGCTCAAAGATATAAAAATGATATCACTGAAGATCAAAGAGATTTTTTATTAGAAACAGTTAGACAAAGATTCCATAGAGATATTGGTCCTGAAATTAGAAGAGAATTACTTGCTGGTGTTGCTCGTTTACCACCAAGTAGTAAACCAAAAGAAGAAATCATGAATGATATCTTTTAATAAAATCATTAATTAAAGTATATACAAGTCATTAAATCATTATAAATAAATTCAGTTTTTTGGGGAGGTTGTCATTAATTGATGTAGCTTTAAAATCTTCAAACAATTTCATTAATTTGTTTGCTTGTTATTTGCTACCAACAGATTTTCATAGTTAATTTTTATGAATAGGGTTGAAAAAATATATTCTTCACCTTGTAAGTCGTATAATGGAACGTGTCTATAACCTTGACTTAAATTATCAAATTTGGTACAAAATACAGCAAATTGAATATCACCAGTTTTTAAAATAAATCTGAAAAAATTCAATCCATTATTATCAATAATTTTCCCTTCGACTCTATAATTATAGATGGGGTTAAACCCATTTGATTTGACAGATTTTGTAGCAAATGATCCACTTGAAGATAGTTGAGGTGTATTGGTATCTAACTCTGTGATTTTTAATCCACCATCAATAAACTTCGGATCAATCATTTCAAAAACAACATATGGATCAAATGAGTCTTCAGGTTTCAAATCTTTTGGTCGTGGTAAATATTGAGCACTAATAATATCAATTGAAAATTTGATTACATCTTGTTTTGCTTTACCAAGTTTTTGAAGCAGTTTAAATGTTGGATTTGAGGTTACATTTCTAAATGATTCTGGTTTTAGCACATACCCAGTTTTAAAGCTATCATTAAACATCGCCTCATTTATCATTTGACCTAGATCAAAAGTTTGCCAATTGGTTGCCACCATTTGAACTCCAGCACTCCAAAATGGGATTGGGTTGAAATTTGTGGAGTTGTATCTCATTCCAGCTGGATAAATTCTCATTAAATAAGTCCTATTATGTTTGTTAATTAAGTAATTTTTATCAGAATCTTTAATCATTGAGTTGAATGTTTTTTCACTTAGTGAGAAAATATGATTTGGAGTTTTAGATTCTGGCAATGAAAAATTAACAAATTTTTGTCCTAGCATATAAACACCTAATTCACTCAACTCTGGAATGATCAAAGTTTTGAATCTTTTTGTATCTTTTTTAGATATTTGTCTTTCAATAATATCTTCACCTCCACTAGTTGTTGTAACACTAGTTGATATTTCGTCATAAGTAACTAAGCTTGTTGATGAAAAATTTGTTGATAAATTACCATTAAATTTTTTTGTCCTTTTGACTTTAACTAAAATTCTATGTTTTAATTCTAGAGGTGACGGCAATTTCAAATTTTGAGTTGGACTAACGGGTTTTGTCACTAAAGATTCACCAAAAATGTCTTTTAATTGTTTGGCAACCATCTTTTGATATTCAGGTTTACAATGAACTTCCAATGATAGAATCAATGGAAATGGGGTAACAATAAAAGCATATTTTCTAACATTTTCCAATACATCTTCCAAATTTACAGCAGAAGTAAAAGTTCTCCCATGACACACAACTGGACCTTGATCACCATCCCAAATATCAATTTCAATTGATCTACAACCTCTTTGTAAAGCTTTTGTATAAGCTTCAATAGATGAACTTCCAGCAACTTGACGTCCAAGTAAATAAGTGTTGTGAGAAGATGAAATAAAATATTCATTTAAGGGTTTTGAATAATCAGATTCGTCAAGATTTTTAACCATGATTGCAGATGAGTTACTTGAGGTTATAAAATTGTTAAAATCATCAAATGATAAATCTAATTGATTTGTTGAAAATTTTTCAAATAGCTTAACTGCTAAACTCCCATCTTTTTCAATATTCATCTTTTGAGTTTCAATTAGGAATTTCTGAAATTTTTTAAATGATAATTTATTCAAATTTTGAGTTAACTCATTAAAAAGTTTAACAATTTCATCTCTTGTTTTCAGGTTTTTAACAAATTGTTGAAATTCTTCGAAAGTTAAAAACCCTTTTGAATTTTTATCATTAACATCAAAAATTTTCCTTATATAACCCTTATCAGTGTTTATATGTAATCTCGTTGTTAACTTTATCACATCTTCCAAAGTCAAAGATTCTTTATTTTTACAATCATCTTTTGAAACATAATTTTTCCAATGAATTTTAGCAAAATTTTCACTTGATACTGAAATCAATCTCATCAACTCTCTTCTTTTATTAACCAAGTTTGTTAAAGTTGAAATAAATAACTCAAAATCATGGTCACTTGATGCGATTATATGTAAAGCTTTTAACTTTCCTGTAAAAATATCATTATAAATGATACTTGCCCATCTATTAGTATGTTCTTTCGAAATTTTAAACTCTTCTCTATAATTTCTTGCGTCTTGAGCAATTTTAATCTGTTGGATTTTATCTAGTGACATTCTTGATGATGATTTATTATTCCAAGTCACTAGGGCTTTTTCTAAATCAATTTTGAAAATTCTTTGAACTTTTTTCTTATGAGTAATTCTTAATAACGAGATACCTTCATTAATTAACACATGTGGTATCTTTGGAGCTTCAAATTGAATAATTTCGTCTCTGGGTGAATCGTTTTCTATCAATAATGCTTGAGGTAAAGTATCAGATAAAGACATGTTATCCATCATTGATAATTCTTCTAAATCTAGTTCATCAAGGCAGAAGGTATCATTCTTATCATTGTTACAATTCATGTCATTCATTGCATCATGAAATGAGAAATTTGAAGATGTTGGTGAAACAACATCATCAAAATTTTTAGTTATTGGACCTTCAGTTGGCATTATCAAATGATCATTGGATAACAATCTGGTTTTTCTGAACAAAGTTTTAAAGACAATATCCACTGGTGATGCTAGTGTAGATGTCAGTGAGTTTGTCGTGGAATGACTTGACGTGAACGAGCCTGTACTTGATCTTGATAAATTGAGTTTTGATTTGGCAGTTGTGGGTATCAGCATGGGAGAGGTCAACGACGCCCGTAGCTTCGAGTAGTGTTGTAGAATGGATGTCCCATTAGAGCCTGGAGACAGCTGATCGTCGCTGTACGAGTTTCTGGTGGACATCGCACAGCTTTTGAACGTGTTTCCTATTTTTCTACGTCAAAATCATTTTTATATGCAGCTAAAGAAATATTTTGGTGCCTCTTTCAGCTTAGAGCTCTGAGACTTCAAATTTCTGATGTTTATTAAATGAAACGGAAGATGACTAAAGAGTGAAAGTTTAGAAGTTGGTGAATCAAAATTTCTTGAGTCCCCAGCCCACACAAACAACTCTGGAGAAAAAATACGAAATAGCACCTCCCAAACCTAGACAGGAACAGTAGATGATCAGGTTGTTGTACTCTCTGGTGGACTCGTGGCCCAAGATAGCACCACCAATAGGAGTCAGTGCTAGCATTGACGTAGACACTATTAAATAACAAGTGCTGTATCTTTTACCAAACTCGTCTGTCCTGGAAACTTGTCCACAGCAGACTGGAGATAAAGATAAGATAGATCCTGAGCAGAATCCGTACAATGCAGAGTAAGCATATAGTACATTGAGCCTACTGCCAAATGGTAGCCACATTGTGACGTTGAATAACACTGACAATAAAATGCAGATAATGACAACGTTGAAGGATCCCAATAATTTATCCGCTATTATACCTGGAATGAATCTCCCCAAAATTCCAGTAGCATTCAACACAGTAACCAGCAAATAAGCAGTGCTTTCTGGAACTCCTTGATGGATTGCATATGAGGTGAAATAAACGGATGAAACAACCAAACAGGATTCACCAAGGGCAATACCAAAAGTACAAAGTACAAATTTTGTATCTTTTAAGGCATTAAATGCAAACATGTTTTTAACATAGAGTTTCATAATTCCATCGTTATTTGGATTTTCAGTGTTAACGATTCTTTCTTTAATCAACAGAGTAGCAGATGCCAAACAAAAAAAGCAAAAAAATGCAAACACTCTCATTGCCCATTGGAATCCAACTTCTGAATATAGTTTTCTTAATAACACTGGGAAAATAACACCTCCTAAAGATCCTCCAGTAGTGGCAATACTACAAGCAGTAGCTCTATTTTTTTTGAAATAATGAGAAATAACACCAACTAAAGGTGACATTGCCATACCTGTTCCAAAACCAACTAACAAACCAAATGATAAAATGAATTGGTAGACGTTATGAGAATTAGCTGTGGCAAACATGCCACCAGAAAACAACAAAGTACCTAAAATCATTGGTAATCTGGCACCATTTCTATCAAAAAGTGCGCCTGAAAATATACTTGAACCAAACGCAAAAAATAAATAGATTGAAAAGATCCATGAAACTGTAGAAGCAGAAACATCTGCTAATTGATGTGTAGAAACATATGCTTGGATAGGACCCACTGCGTTAGTTAAACCAAAACATGGCAACAGTCCAAGGAAAGAACCTAGTACAACCATATTAGCTTTGAATCCACCTTCAGGGAACTCCATCCCATCATCGATATGTAGCAAATCATCATTTGATGTGATCTCTTCTATATGATTTCTGCTCTGTCTTCCTTCATCAAGCTCCAGTGTCAAGTCAGAAGAGTGTAAATGGAACGAAGCACCAGTGGCTGCAACTGTGAATCTTTCAGTTGTATTTGTTTGAAAGTCTGGATCTTTGCCAGACGGAGCGTCGTTTCTGAAAAAAACTTTAGACAAGGGCAGTACAATAGGTGTTTCCGACATTTTTTTTTTTTGTTGTTGTTGTCAGTGTTGTGTAAATGTTAAGATAAGTTGGTGGAAATCGAGTATGTTTTATACCAGATGATAATGATTTCTGTAGTATGTACTGATAAAAAAAAGTACATATCGAAAAAGCCGTTTGAATTTCGAAATTCGCATATATGTAGAAATTTTATAGGTAAAGGAAGAAGAAGAGCTATGAGTCACTCCAGAACACCATCGGTCACAAGCACAGGTGTAGCAGGTGAGCAGATTTCGTTCAAAAAGACTGCGAGAATCAAGAGCGAACTGAGTGAGAAGAGAAGAAATGCATTGAAAGAGTTTTACAAGTTGAAAGAGTTGGAGGCAAAGAAACAGCAGAAGCTCGAACAATTGCAGAAAAACAGTGTTGAAGATGATGATGAACGTAAAACAGGTGGTGAAGAAGGTGAAGAAAGTTTACAAGGTCACATTGAAGAGATTGATGTTAAAAACCAGGATTTTGTTGACATTTTGAAGAAAACAAACAAGATCACTTCGTCGATCAACTACATCAATTCCAATATCAAGAACATTGTCTATAACAATTACTACGAGCTAATCAAACTGAATGAGTTTTTGAAAGCATTGAATGATGAGCATTTACTCCAGAAAAATGAACCTGATTCAAATTTGAATAAATTACAACGATTAATGGAGGAAATTGAAGAATTGGATTCTAAGTTCAGCAAGCCAATTGTTCTGAAGTTTACAGATGATAATAATCATAATCATGAACTAATGCAAGATATAACGAATTTGTTAGTTATTGGGAGTTCAAACGATAAAGAAGATCTCAAAACCATAAAAGATAATTTAGACTCATACTTAGATAAGTTTATTGAAGATTTGAATAAAGAAGAAAAACAGTCTTTAATAATGCAATTACAAGAGTTTCAAACCAAAATGAAATCTATATAAAACAAATGAAATATACGACCTACAAAATAATGAAAAGTTTCATCAAGAAATTTAAACAATGCATTAATAAACTAATCTTTTTTCAATTCGAAATATTCAGTTCTAACACCATCTTTAGTAACAATCAATATTTCCAACCCATCACCAACATGGATATGTCTTTCAGTAGCTGAACTAAATGCATCTCTAATCAATTGAATAACTTCATCTAATTCTAAATATTCAACTTTTCTTAATTCTTTACCATTAGAATTTGGATCATACTGATTTTTGAAATTAACTTGATTATCCAAAAATGGCATAATTAAACTTGCTGCAGAACCACCAGCTCTACATTGTTCTCTTTCATAGGAACCAACTGGATCAAAAGAATAAACTGCACCTTTACCTTCTTCATCTAAACCGGCAATGATTGTATGTACGTAATATGGGAAAAATCTCTTACCATATAATAAATGTTGTATAAATCTAGCAGCAGAACCCAATGAAAGTTTCTTGTTATGATTAAAATGATACCATTTTAATTGTTGTTTGAATCTACTAACTAATGAAACACCATCGGCTGAAAACCCATTGGCTGATATCACTATGTTGTCTCCCACGTGGAAAACTTTAGGCTCGTAACGCGAGTTGATAGAATATCCCACAGTGTGTCTAGTGTCACCGGCCAACACTGCAAAATCTTTACCTGCAATTCCTAAAATTGTACCACCACTGTCTGAGTATGGGTTAAATGCGTGCTCTATTGGAACAGACGTGATTTCAGAGGAATATCCTGAGTGAACGTTGACAGCAGACATCTTGTATCGTCTGGTAATTTTGTTTGTTCGTTGGTTGGTTAAGCTGCAATTGAACTGCTATGGTTGTTGTTGTTTCTATCAACAGCTTTTTGCCACTGAATTCAAATTTCAAGATTTCAAAAAAAATTGTGGTGTTCAGGTTTATACACGTGACATAACACGTGAATTATATTTTTAAAGTAATTTACATTTATAGGTAATCTAATGATTGTGGTTGTTGCAATTTCTAGTTAGAACTTGGGTTTCAAGCTTAAATAACTCTTTGGATTTTGGTATACATGATTTACTGCTTCCAAACTTGATTCTATTATCACTAAAGCTGTCTTTTTTGTCATATTTACGCTGTTTATCCTTAATTGGGTAATATTTTGAAACTCTGATAAGTGATGGGCAAATTTATAAAAGCAGGACTAATCTGAGAATTCACGTTATGTCTAACAACTTTCAAGTTCCAACCCAACCACTACAATGCAATTAGGACTCATTGATGAAAAAGCTGGTGGGTCCAAATATTCAAATAAACCAAAATCACTTGTAAAATGGTTTCATTTGATCTTGATATCTTTAATCAGCTATCAACTCTTAACTTCATCTTCATTTTTTTTTTTTACCAAATCTGGTGAAGTTGATATTTCTGCTCTATGCCCGATTACTGAAAAGTACATTCCACAAGGTGACCGTTCAAAAGTTGATGAAATCGTGAACTCCTCTAAATTTAGAGAATATGCTGTTAAAAAATTAAGTGGAGCTGTTAAAGTTGATACCACAATTACTGATGATATTCCATCACCAGCTGAATCTCCAGAAGCTTGGAATAAATTGACTAAATTTCATTGGTTTTTAGAAGCAAATTACCCAATTATTTATGAAACTTTGAAAGTTGATAAAGTTTTGAAATATGGATTAGTGCTAACTTGGACTGGATCTGATGAAGCATTAAAACCTGTTTTAATGACTGCTCATATGGATGAAGTTCCAGTTGATGAGAAAACAATTGATGATTGGGATTATCCACCATTTAGTGGATCATTTGATGATCAGTATGTTTATGGTAGAGGATCTTCAGATTGTAAAACTTTATTAATTTCATTATTTAATTCAGTTGAGAAATTAATTAACGATGATTTTAAACCAAAAAGAACAGTTGTTATTGCCATTGGATTTGATGAAGAAATTGGTGGTAAATTTGGTGCAACTTCAATTAGTAAATTTTTAGAAGAAAGATATGGTTCAAGTTCATTTTTTGCTTTATTAGATGAAGGTGATTCATCGATGCAAATTATTGATAATAAAGTTTATGCATTCCCATCAATTGCAGAGAAAGGTTCAATTGAACTAAAAATTGAATTGTCTACATCTGGTGGACATTCATCAATTCCTCCAGAGCATACAAGTATTGGATTAATGGCGAAATTAATTGATTTAATTGAAGAAACACCATTCAATTCAATTTTAACTGAAAAAAATCCAACTTTAAATACTTTACAATGTATTGCCAAACATTCAGAAAATCATTTTTCTAAAACTTTAAAATATCATATTTTGAAAGCGACTGTTGATAAATTTTCAAATTCAAAAGTTATTGAATATTTAAAACAATCACCATTAACTGCAGTTAAAGTTAAAACCACACAAGCAATTGATATGATCTGGGGAGGTATTAAAGCCAATGCCTTACCAGAATTTGTTTCCACAGTAACAAATCATCGTATTTCAATGGATTCTTCAGTTGCAGAAACAGCTGGTAAAATTTTGGGGAACATTAAAACAATTGCAGATAAATTTGAATTAGGAGTTTATTATGAAGGTAAAGAAATCATTCCAAAAACTTCTAAAGGATTTTTCAATTTAGAAATTACACATAAATTAGAACCAGCACCAATATCTCCAATGTCTGGAAATTCATGGGAAATTTTCAGTGGAGTTTTAAGACATATTATTGAGGATTATATGTATCCAAATTCTACATTCCCAGCAATTGTTTCAGGAGGATTACATAGTCCAAATACAGATACTGCTAAATATTGGAATTTAACTAAAAATATTTATAGATATAATATTGGGATTGTTCCAATGGGCTCAAATCATGAACATACAGTAAATGAAAGAACAGGAATTGATGAATTTTTACAATTGACTGCAATGAATTATGAGTATATTAAAGCAGTTAGTGAAGTTAACGATGATGATGAATAAATTCTACATTTATAAATTTTAAATATCAAATACTTTGTACTGTTTAAGTCCAGTATAAACTTTAGTAGTTAAAATCAAAATATGTACCAATTAAAAAAAAAGAAAAAGGAATTAAAAAATTAAAAAAAAAAAAAAAAGTCAAAAAACCTAAAAGAAGTCGTAAGAGTCATAACAGTCATTAATAAGGATTGATAGAATATTGGATATTGGAGAAAATTTGAAAATGTTGCTCAACAATATCCATAAAATTCTTTATTTTTGTTGATTTTTTTTTTTTGTTCAATTAACAGGCACTGAATTCATATTCAATCTATTTGTAAATAAATCATTTTTAGATTTATTATTAATTTGATTAAAAGAATTTGATAAATCACTGTCTAGATCATCTGTACTATAACTTGAAGGAATATTATCATTTTGTAAATCTTCTGAATCTGAATCTGAATCTTCTGAATCAGTTGTTGAGCTATAACTTAAAGAAGGAGGAGAAGTTGAAGACATGTCTGTAATATCAGTCTCTTCTGATATCGTCGGTAACTCTAAATTTTTTGATCTATTTGGTAATTGAGGTATTTCAAATTTAATTTTCCATGGATCTTCATCATCAGTTTCATCTTCTTCTGAATCTTCTGAATCTTCTGAATCTTCATTGGAATGAGCTGTGTACTCATAAACACCAAATTCTTCACTGTCATAATCGTCATCTGAGTCAGAATCGGAATCATCACTTGATCCATCATCAATATAAGTAACTTTTGAATTTGACATATTATAGTCAACTGGGAAGAAATTTGAAGAGTTGGAAACAGGTTGTGAGTGGTTTCTGTTGTTGAGGTTGTTGCTCTTTTGTGTTTGGATGGATTCCATCAAGAAATCAAGTAGGTTGGCATGTCCCACAAGCACTCTTAAATCATGGTCGTTATTAGAGGCTTCTTTGGTTAATTTGGCTCTTGCTTTATTAGCGAGTAAGTAAGTCTGTACTAAACTAGACATTTTTCAGTATTGTATTCAAATAATGTTTTGAATGCTGCTTGTTAGTGAGAACCATGTGGAAGAGCAAGAGCGACTTGCTATGTATTTAAACTACACCAGCATTCTCTCTCATTTACAAATAACACGCTCGCAGAAGTGTTTAGCACGGATGAGACGAGAAATTTATTTGTAAAACTTGTTTGTTGCCGAATTAGCAGGTTTTTATGGCGTGGTTCGTCGTTAGTGGTCGTAGAGCGCTGCGGATTGGACAGCGATGGGGCGGAAGAGCAGCACAAGAGCACTGTGGTGTTCCTATCTTTTCAAAAGAACAACAACAAGAGTTAAGAGCTGGTTTGTTTGTGTGTTGCTGAGCTGAGTTTGCCTTCAAGCAGCGGCCGTCAGATTAAAATCTGGCACAATCGCCCGAGGGAGAAATTTTCTTTATGTCAGTTACCATAAGGGAATTAAACTTACATAACACAAATACACACAAACGACACTGGCAGTGGTCACGACTCACGACTCACTGGTAACTCTTTTAAAATAATATTATAAATCACTTTACTTTGAGTTTAAGCTTCTAGCTTTGTGCTTTTTACAAGGTTGTAGTATTATTTTTACAATAATCACAAAAATTAATTTGCTTACTAGAAACATGATTTCATCATCATTCTGACCATTTACTCTTAGACCGAACCCGAATGTTTCGGTTCCTCTTATTAAATTAGTTTTAGAGATGAATCATGCTTTCATGGAACAGTTATAAGAACAACAACTTTCTCATACAAACACACCAATATATCCCTCAGCAAATATGAACCCTGTTGGTAGTTGGTTAGTTGTAACTAATTGCTGTAATCTCACGATCTTATTAAAATTTGAAAATATAATATAAAAATAACGCCCCACCGGGTAAACTGAGAAATTGAATAATTTCAAATTAATGTGGCAGCTTAATTGAAAATGTATAATTGTAGTACTTGGCTAGCTCATCTCTTTGGTTTTTTTTAGATTCTTTAAAATTCAAATGGTGACCTGTTCAAAATTGTTGGCAAAAATGGTCTTTTTTACATAGTCAAGAGCAAATTTGTTAGTAAAAATTGACTTTTTGATAAATTGCTAAAAATTGCTCAGTTAACTTTCTTTAAAAATTTGTGAATCTGATCTGGTTGATACTTACTTCATTGCCATATTTCTCACTAAGGTTCATAAAGTTTATATTATGTCTTTATTTCAACTAAAAATAAAAATATTAAAATATTAAAATATCCACTTTCGGAAACTTACTTGATACAGATAGTTGTTTACTTTTGAAAATCTGACACAATTATCATTATTAAATCTTTTTCAATATATGATTTAAGTATCAACCAACTGACAGTCTAAGTCGTCCAGCTAGCTGTGATGAGTCTTGAAGCTAGAGACAATCTTTGACAGCGACGCTGCCAATTAAAAAGAACATTAGTGGATTGCGTCAAGGAACCAAAAGTACAAATCCCCACTCAAATAGGTTAGCTGCGCGGGTGGCAAGAGACTTGATACACCAACAGATGTATAATTAGTTGGTTAAAGCTTTTAGAGTTTTTTCAAAATTGAATTCCGTCTCTTTTAAAACGTACAATCAATTAATGAACGGTGATTTAGATGAAATTAATACAGTCACTTCAGAAACTTTACTTGATTCTATAGAAAGGAACCTTTCAGAAGTTACAATAGTTGAGTCCGATACAGAAGTATGTATCCAAAAATTAGGAGTGTTAAACGTAGTGAAGCACGAGAGAATAAGATTAAACAACGAGGAAAATTTGAATGAAATTTTATCTTCAGATGAATTCATGGAAGTGGAAAAAGATGGATGATGATATAGAAATGGAGACTACAATATGAGTGATGATGTCACTAAAAAACTTATAGTCATCTATCTGGAAAAAAAAAACTCAAAGTTAATTATCACTACTATTTTCGTTAATGTGGAACAACTAGAAAATTATTCTTTACTAAAATTTCAAGTCTCATTATTGGAAAGGGAGCAAAGACTTATAAGTCTGAGCAAACAAAAGTAGTAAAATATATAATTAATATAATAAAAATCATATTAATATTTAAATAATATTATAATTAATAATATACTTAAATTTTAAAATAAGTTGAATTAGTGTAAATAATTTAAATTTGTCGTTCAACTTTAAATATTAGCTATATAATTATATTGTTATAGTCTCGTGTTTAACAACCATTTGAAATAAAGGATTCTTAAAATATACTAATTAGTTGATTGCTTCATCAAGTGAATTACTGAGTTGCTACTTCTATCAACTATCTAAAGTGTATACTAATTCCCCTTAACCAGTTTTCCTTTGAGAAACTGGGGTTTGAATAATATAAGTAATTGTTTATTAAGTTATAGTTATTTCCGGAACGTTACCAAATATTTTCATTATTCTTACCCACACATCAAGTACTTAAGCTTGAAAAACCTACAGCTACTATCTTCACGGATAAGTTTTTCCTTAACAAATTAATATAAATATGATAAAAAAAAATTCCTCAAAAATCCGTTTCTAAACTAAATGACAAAATTTAATTAATATAAATAATACTAATAAATAGCCACGAGATGGGGGATTCTAAAGCTATAGAATAAACCAAGATAATCAATATCCGGAATTATAATCATTATTATATAGTAGGAAATTCACGTGATTCAACAAATGACCACTTGAATGACACAAATAATTTACGTGCTCAGAGCAGCTACTAGTGTAGTATCTACCATAATTAATTACAACATATTGAATATAACGTACGACGTATAGTAATTTGTCATGAATTAAATATGATATCGACATAAAACATTAATTTTACTCCAAATTTCAACCATATAATTGCGCTTATATATTATAAATATTATTAGTATTAATTAATATTGATGAAGTTTTGAGCCATATTATATGCCGGTATAAATTATAACTTATAATAATCTGGATTTATTATTTATTATATATTCATTAGAATCTTAACTAGTACCGGCAGATTACACTCGATAGATCGACTTGCAGACGTTAACATTAAAGTTATGAAAATTAAATTGCAAAAATTAGCTTCGATTTAATTTGATTTTATATTAAATGGATATAAGAAAATAAATGCAGCGTGTTGAGCATCATCAAAATTATATTTTCGACAATTGAATTCAAAATACGTTTTTTGGCAAATATCCCAATACACGAAATTTAGATAATTCAACATTCATTAATTCTTTAAAGAAATACCCATTATCCTGCAGTAAGAAGTATATTTAATGACTATATTGATGACAAACACCAACCAACAACGGTTGAACTCTGCCTAAAACAACCCTTCATTTGAAGAAACAAAATAATTCACAGCAATTGGTTCCAACTCATAATATTCCGCCCAATCTTGAACCCCATGATCAGAATATTGTGAACCCCAGTTTTCTCTGGCTTTTAGTTTTTGAAAAGGTAAATACCCACCATATTTTTGTTTGAATAATAAAAAAACATACCTATGTTTGCCCGTGTCAGCTTTTGGTTGTGGCCCGATATATGGTAATAAGATTTCTCCACTATTCAAATCTAAAGTAACTTTAAACATTCCATTTTTCAAATTTAAAACTTTAAGATTATTTTCTTCAATTGGAATGTTTATCCAAATTGCTTGACACTTCTCAGATTTATTTTCTTTACCATCATCAATGTCTGTTAAAACTAATGAAAATAAACTCTTAGTAAAACTTTTACTCAATGGTTTAAATGATTTGAATTCAACTCTAAATGGTGATTCAATTGCATTTAATGGTGAGATATAATTTCCTAAATCAACTGTTGTAGTAGTATAAGGTGTAACATAAGTAACATTTAAATCTCCTTGTGGATAGAAATGATAAAGATAATGACTTAAAACAGATTGTTTTTCTAAAAGATCAACAATAGCATATGAAAATGGTTTTAATTGAGGAATGAAATTAACAGTGTTCGATCTTGATGCTAAAACAGTGACCACAACAAGTAAAAACAAAACCAATTGGAAGTAAAGCATGATGGTGTACTGCCATCCTGCAAAGTACTGCTAACATCGAATCAAATTATTATTGAGATTTGAAAAAATCACAATTTTTTTTTTGTTTTTGTGTTTCAGCTTTTTTTCAGCAATTAATTTCTTGATCTGGCAAAACTTGAGATTTGTCGATGATTAGTTGCAGATTTGTTATTTTAAACTTCATGTTAATAATTATTTACATTTTGGAATCTGGCATTTCAAAAGTTATTCATGATTTTTAACAAAATATGTAGCAACAACTCACAAATGTACCTGAACTTAATTTGCGAAAGAGAGTTCACCATATAACAACAACTTAACAGTGAACACCAAGAGATTACATTTATGAAAATACGGAACACAGTAAAATAAAAAATCGTTGAGCTCAAACTTCGTAAATTACCAGAATTTCAACGTCAAAGGCTACAAGATTCACATTATAATCGATCGACGACACCACAAAATTTTAGAACCTGTCAACAATATACTAGAAATTCTTAAAAGTTTCTCTAATGAAGTCAAAACAGTAATCCAAATTGACAATAAAATTAATTAAACTTAACTGAACAAGTTACAAATTACAATAAACTTACCTAGAGGCTAGGCCGCTAGAATTAACTAATTTTAAGTGACATGATATTTCGCTTATAATATAAAAAGATCTACAAAAATAATCCTTTAACGAGGCAACACAACACTCTAATTGAATGCAGGGAAGATCATGAAATTCAAAGCATATGTTTCTGGATTCTGATTAGGTATAACTACCAAACATCCTTAAAAGTTTAAATCTCTTCGAAGTTCAGACTTGAATTACTTCAATCTCGAATTTAGTTGGATCGTTCATTTTAAGCGAGCTGCAAGGTAAAATTTAGCGAGGCTGATCCTCTTTATATACAGATATAATAAAACATATCTCAACAGAAGCTTGCATTAAATCACAAATATCCTATTTTGTTAGCTCAATATCTATATTTCTTCTTTTTTGAACCGTTCAGCTGACGTTAACAATACAGTTCCAATCTTTAGATCTTATTGGGAAAACTCTAAACATTCACTTATTTTGTGAGTTTTTTTCTAAATAATTTCTAATCAATAAATAATCAAAACGACGTAAAACAGAAAAAAATAAACAAACTTTGAGTTTTGTCTTGTATGATATGTAATATGTATTCGGATAAATCCAACCTTATGGAATCTATTCAATATCAATTCTCGTCTAATCGTTAAATATTGTATTTGAGTTTGATCCAAGGCTCAAGCTCTTTGGTTTAAGAGTCAGAACTTAGAGAGGGCACCGTTCTTGAAACTAAAAGTTGTGGTTCAGGATAAGTACCTCTATCATTCACAAAAAAACACATTTCTCGCTTCAGTAATATGTTAGACGTATGTATTATGTAGTACCGGTATGTACTATGTAATATGTATCATTCCTAACGGTCATTAAATTTAAATATGATATTAATTTGGAAATCAAAAACAATTTTTATTTTTCAGACAATATTGAATAATATCATTTTCTCGCTTAAGTTGTTTATCTCCCTGGAAAACGCTCGTCTAAGCAGCCTAGCGTATTCGAATGCAAAATACATAAGGAACTGTTTTTTTTTATACAAGCGAGACCTTCAAAGTTCAAAGTTCAAACTTCGAAGTTCCTGGGTAGGTTGAACTTAAAAGGTTTTAAACTTCTAAGTTCTAAATAGTAAATATTAAATACGTAATGGAAAAAAGCATAACTGCTACTGCAATTTTCAAAAAAGCTTTAAACTTTTGTTGTTCTATTAGTCAATATTAGTCATGGTCCAGACTCCAGACTCCATGGTATTTTGGCAATTCGCGGTCTGAAAGTTAATGAGATAAACTTTTTGCGACCGTTATGAGGGCATTACACTGCGTTCTTTAGTAGCTAGTAGCTATGTAGTATGTTGTAATAGTTTTATTTACCTCGAGGCTCACAGTGGTAATAAGTCATGTACTATGTAGTATGACGGGTCACGGACCACGGTATGTACTACGCTTCGTTGTTGTTTGCATCAAAGATTAAGAGTTGCTTTTTAGTTGCAAGCAACACTTAAATAATAAGTAATAACCGCTCCCAGATTCTAGATGACTCCTATAAATTAGATAACAGTTCTAACTTCTAAGTTCTGGTCACTGGAATCTGGATTCTAATTTCTGCCGCCTGCGATTTTGATTTTTTTTTTCAACGACTAAAAATTTCCTTCTATTTTGTAATTTCCGTAAAAAACGGTAAAGCTGTTCTTTTGACGTGCATGCAAGCGTGATGCGAGCTGCAGTACGAAGCGAGCAGCATGTAAAAGAAAAGTTCACATGAAGAGTCTGATTTCTGAATATGATTTGAACAAAAGACACAAGAACTAACTTGTAAGTTGTAACCAAAGTTTGAACAAGGGAGTTTCACCAACAAGTGGCAATGCCCAACGTAAGCGAGGTTAGCGAGATTTTCCTTTTGAGTTAATTCAAAAACTATATAAACTTTCGTTTCCTCCTCTTCTGTAACCGTTAATTTCGTTCACACTTCAGCATAAACATCAAATACATTTGCATTTATCTTCACTTCTTGCCTTCAATTCATTTTTTTAGCATATCAAATCATATTATACACAATGAAATTTTCTACTGTTTTTGCTTTAGCCTTCACTTTAGGATATACTATGGCTGCTGGTCCATTAAACATTTATGTCACCAAATACAATACAATTGAAGTTGTTGAAACTGCCACTGCAACTGTCACTCAAGTTGTTCAAGTTACTCAATACGTGTAAGCTCTATGCCTAATTGGAAAACATCACACAATCTCATCGCTGCTCGCATTAATTTTTATTTCACTTCAACAGAACTTATACTTTTAATTAACTCTATTTGCATTCAAATATCATGGTTTAATTATTATTTTGTTTTTGTTACAATTTTTATTTGGCATCATTATTTTTAACGACAGTTTCTATACAACAAGTTTTGTCACTCAATACATTTGCATTAAAGACATATTCCTTTTCATTTTTATGCTTACAGGTTCACTTCGGAATATGTTTAATTTTTTATAAAAATTCAGTTTATACTTCGATTATATAAACTTTTTAAAATTCGGTTGTCGTAGTTTTGAATTCTCGAGATGCATAAAAATTAACTTGAAAACTTCCAGAAGATTTTTTTTTTTGCGAAATGGTTTATGGAAGTTTATGGAAGAAAAAAAAATACTTCCGAAAATAGAAAGTTAGGCACAATAAACGCCGACTTTGCGACAAATCAGCCAAAACAACTAGAAAAGTAAAAAATTTGCGGCCATAAAAGAATTAAGTTTCAACAGAGATACATCGAACATTTGCGGACCCAATTATACAGCAGTTGGCTAGGTTAAAAAACTGAAAGCGAATGCCTTGTTGTTTGTTTCCAGGGCAGGTTTTCAACAAGGTTATTTGTTATGTAGATTAGGTTATTCATGATACAATAAAGATTGTCAAAAACTGGTGAAACATTGCAGTAGTGTTGAGATGGAGCTGTGTCCTGTTGCAGAAGAATCTTTGAACCATTTATTCCCATCATTGTTCAAACACGATTGATTGTCTCCAGTGGAGCCTTGAGTAAAACGGAGAACTTTTCTTTTGAAGAGTCGAATTCCAAGGGCCCCAAGCCTCAAGAATCAAGGCTCAAGGGCGCGAATATTGAACTTTTGAAGTCTTCAAGCTGACGGTTAAAAGTTCAAAGTTCAAATTACGTTAACAGTTGTTTAAGTTCCAAGTTTCGACTTTCAAGTTGAAATTATTTATGGAACCCTCTCATATTCCATAGCATTAAGCTGTAAACACTAAGTCAGTGAGTAAAGAGGTTATTAAGAACAGAGCTTCATAGTCTTACAACTACAAGTTGCTAGCATATATCAAATGATCAGAAAGTCATGCTGTCGACTGTAGATGTTCAGTGTTCACTAATTACTTTGAAGACTCAAGAGTCAAGAGTTAATGCTCAATACTCTCAATACTCACGAGTTAATAAATGCTCAATAAATGCTCAATACTCACCTCAATACTCACGAGTCATTGCTCAGGTCTGGTTTTTAATCTTCAGGTAATAACCGTTGGTAAGGGTACATTGAATTGTGCATAGTACATACGGTGGAATTTATTTAAAAGAGCAATATCGGACAGAACTTAGAAGAAATAGAGTCGAGACTCGACTCAGTATCAATTCTTGACAAGTAGAGCAACTAATTAGAACTTAGTAATTAGTAATTATTTAGACTCAAGTCTACCACTCAAAGAGTCGAAGAGTCAAATTTTTTTTAATTCCGCTAAATTCGAGAAAGATCAACGGCAACCGCATTTGAAACTTGAAAGATTAGATTGTCATTTGACAAGGTCTCAAATGGGATTGCATCAGATCCTAAACCTCAAAGTTTAAATGGTTTGAAGTTCAAACTTCAAACTTAATCTAGTAAATTTTTGTTCATTTCAGTGATGATCATTTGTTGGGATTAAAATGTAATCGATTGCACACAACTGTTGTTCAACAGAAAAAGATAAGGAATAGTAGTTAGAGTAGAATGCTGGAATTCAACTGAATATATTGGCTACAAAAACTGTAGAAAATTGGAAGTGTTTTAATTTTTAAATTTTAATGCAAATATCAAAAACATGAATTTGATTACTTGAACCGTAAACGTTATACAGGAACCCACTTCTCAAAATAATGTTATAACAGAAGTTAGAAGTTAGAACCAATTCTCCCTGTTACCTGATAATTGTGATTCCTGAATCCCGATTCCCAACCTGAACAGTAAAATTTTGAATGCTAATTTTTGAAGAATGAATATAAACATTTTTGCGGTATACCTTTGAGTATATAATATGTACCGAGCATACATTTATGCTAGAAGTAACAAGAGTACAGTACTACAGATGGTTGAACAAACTTCCAAGTTCCAACAATAGAAATTGCACGCTAGCGAAAAACTCGCCAAATTGCAAATCTCCATCTTTGATTTTCTGTTTTCGGCTTTTCATTCAACAGATTTCACGATTCACGATTCACCAATCAAACCAGCAAAATTGCCGTAAGTTTTGGCAGATTTTTTTTTTGTAAAAATCGATGACATAGAAATGACGTAATCTTAACAAGGCTTTCTTAAAATTGATGAAATTAACGAATTGTGCAACATTTCAAATACTTTCACCAATAAGCAATTGGCGGAATTGATTTGGTTGGAGCTGTGACACACAATTAAGAGCCACTGGTGCCAGACAGGCCATTTATTATTATATCCATAACACAGCATAAATGCACACACAACAATCACTATGAGCAGCAAGCAAAAAGAACAGCCTGTGCACACATCACGTCTTTCCAAATTGAAACAGAAACTAGAAATAAATAAGCAGCAGTATCCACATCCACAACTCAAACAGCGCATCAATTCTTTGGGATCCTCTATCTTCACACTTCACAGACGGCACAAGTCTAATACCGAGCCTATAACACACACTATTGATGCCCTAACCCCTGTTAAATCAAGAAATAGTTCGATAAGTTCACTGAAATTATCTAATTTAAGTTTAAACGAATCAAGACCAAATTCATATGCTAGATTGTTAAAAAGGAAAGCTTCCAAAGAGACAAGGTTGGGGAAAAATGATTCCAGCTCAGTAGCATCAATATCATCCGCAGACAATTATACAAGAAGAAGCTCTTTAACACCTTCAATCATTCATTATGCCAATCAACATCATACTAGAAGGAGTTCACATACCCCTTCAATTATTGTCAATTCAAGTACATCTGTAACTACAGATGAAAATGAAACTCAAATTCAAAGACCTCAAATGTCAAAATCATTATCACAAACTGCTATAACCTTTGATGACGCACCAATTAAAACTATAGCTGCAGTTTCACCAGAGAAGGAGAATTTATCAAGAAAAAGAAGTAAAACATTGGGTGCTGTTGAGAATGATCTTTACAGAAAATCATCTTTTGGTGGGAATGGTTCAAATAATACTTCAATTGTTAAAACAATTGGAAGTATGATAATGAGACCAAAATCCTCAAGTATAACCTACTCTTCTTTAGAACTTTATGAGATAATGACTCCACCTTCAAATCCTGAAGCTGATGAAACTCCAATTTCTTATATTGATAGATTGATTAATGAGGGATTTGAATTTAAAATTGCAGCAGCTTTAGCACAAAATGATTCAGAATTCAATAAATCATGTTTGGAAATATTCATGAAATCAAATTTTAATTTTGATAATGAACCTTTAGATATTGCTCTAAGAAAATTATTGTTCAAATGTTGTTTACCAAAAGAAACCCAACAGATTGATAGAGTGTTGGAAAGTTTCAGTAAACATTATTTCAACTCAAACCCTGAATTTTGGGATAATTGGGATCAAGTTTATTTTTTAGTGTTTTCTTTAGTTATGTTACAAACAGATTTTTTCAACCCAAATAATAAAAAGAAAATGACAAAAAATGATTTTGTTAAAAACACAAGAGTTAGAGAAGATTTTAGTGAAAAATTAACAAATATTAATATTTTAACTAAAGAAATGCTAGAGTATTTCTATGATAATATAACTTTCATGAAATTTTTGAATCATCAGTCTTATTATCATAATAATGTCCCAACTTCAAATTTTTATACAATTCCGAAAAAAATCCTATTTGCATCAACTTCATCAACAAATCTTGAATCATCACCAACTCTTAAAAATGATACTTTCAAACAAAATCGTTCTCCAACTCTATTACCACAACCACCGTCAATATCATCAACATCTGCATCCCAATATTTTGGGTTTGGAACGTCAACACTACTTGATCCTTATCAATATATTGCCGAAGATCAGATTGAGATTCTAAAGTTGAGAAATGACAGTGATGTTGTTTCCGAAAGGTTTGAAAATGCTAGATTAATAAATAAATCAAAAAATAAATTTTTATTTATGATTCCAAATCTAAACTTAATTAAAAAAAGATTAATTAAAAACACAGGTGCATATTTACAGTTCAACAAAGACTGTAATTGGCTACCTTCCAAAACTGAAGTTATTGTTAAAGATTCAAATCAAGTTCATTTCAAGAACTTGTTGAAAATTATCAAGATTGGAGAGATTTTCAAGGAAGAAACTGTGCTAAACTCCAAATTTTTCACTATTGGCTTATCAAGTAAAACAGTTTTGACTAAATATGTTGCAATTTTAACAAGCTGTGGATTATTTTTTTTCGATAATTTGAACTTTTTATCAATCATTGAAAGAGAAAAATTATTAAATTTTGATTTTGAATCAGATGAAGATTTGATTTTTGATGTTCATTCTGATATTTTGATTAAAAACTGTTCAAAATTACTAATAAATGGGTTATTTGCCTGTGAAATTACCAACGATGATGATTATAGCAGCAACAGCAGTGATACTTCTGATGATAATAACAAAACAATTGAAGAAGCTACTACTACACCCCTTATGAATGACCTATTCAAATTCAATATTTATAGTAAGAACAAAAAACAGTTGTTTGCAGCAAAATCTATAAAAGATTTAAAAGATTGGATAATTGCCATTAATTATATTTCCGCACTTGATAATTGCTATATTGAATTTGAAGAATTCAAGAATTTTGAAATCATTCCTTTGAGAAATATATCAATTGAGGAAAAAATTAATAAATTAACATCTAATTTACCAAAAACTAAAGAAAAAATAATTGGCTTAAAAAGAATTTTAAAACATTTGAGCTTATTAACCCCATTTCAACAAAAGACTAAAGATTGTTTAATTAGTCATTTCAAAAGTTTACAAGTTAGAATTGATTGGTTATGGTATGAATTCGAAAGAAATTCAGTTTTAATTGATTTATTACAAATTGAAGATGGAAAAGATGATTTGTTATCTATTCAAACAGATTCAAATGGTTCATTTTTAGAAGACTCATTCATAAGTAATAATAATGATAGTGAAAATATTGATGGTGATAATTTTGAAGACTTTAATGAATCTATTTATTCAGATATTTATAATCCAATTTATAAAACTGATTATGATTGCAGATACTATGATGCTGCAAGTGTGACAGCAATCTTGAGTTCCAATATTACTCAATCTGAAACCCATGAAACACATTTATCAAGAAGTTCTAGTAATTCAACAGCAAGGGAAAGTTCAAATAGTACACTTGATGATGATGATAATGAATATGGTGACAATGATGATACATTTATCAGTGATACAGTTTATACTGATGCACAATCCATTGGTGTTCAGAACCCTAACCTTCCTCAGTAGCACCAACACAATAAAAAGTAATGATTTATGAAGCTAAATGTTTTTGTTTCTTCTTTTCGTAGAAAATATCAGTTCTATTTGAACCAATGTTGATAATTTTAGGACACCCGTCTCTATCTTTCTCAAGCATCACACATTCAGAGCAGTAATAAGCATCTGAAACACCATTCCCTCCGCAAACGATACATTTACTACCGTTCTTTCCAAAAGCACATTCTTCACAGATTCTAGCTTTAACTTTTTGTTTAACAAATGAATCACAGATTGGACAACGACCATCGCATTTCTCGCACACTTTACCTATTTGAGTTCCTGGCTGCTTCAAGCACATTACCAAATCCCACTGGTGGCGCGACATCTTTTTTCTTTATCTTCTTTTCTTGCCTAATTATATTTCTACAAATTTCTAACTTCATTTTTTTTTGATTTATAGCCACTGTATATGGGAAGAAAAAAATATGAAAAGAGGCCGGTAGGGCCAGCACTTCTAACTTTCCCTGTGATTTGAGTAGACGCTCCAAAATTACTCCAGTTGCAACATCACTGAGACACCAAACGAAGCAGCTAGAGACACACAGGAGATATCAAGTATGCTTAGAATGATTGAGCAGGAGTGCACTATTTGTTTGGACCCTCTTTTCCAGAGAAACAAGCACATTACACGACTCCAACCATGTGGCCATTATTACCATATCAAATGTATGGATTTATGGAGTGATAAGTCCAATACTTGTCCAACTTGTCGTGGTGATTATCAAGTGGTTGAGAAGATCGATTTTGAAGGTGTGGTTGTAGATGCTACTGCTGCTCAGAAGAAGCAGTTGGATGCAGTGGAAGAATTTTTTGGAGGTTTGAGTGATGATGAAGATATCAGTTTAGAAACTGCTGGCAATCTTGTTGTTGATCAGAGAATAGATTTGTTGATTGGAAGGTCAAATATTTGTTTGTTATGCGACTCTAGATCGAATCGATCTATAATCACTTGCAATATTTGTTCATCAAATTTTCATCCAAATTGCTTAGGAATTACTCATAGCGGGACTTATAATTGTCCCATGTGTGATTCAGGCAGTTTGATTCATAATAATGTTTTCAGTTCTAGAATACTGTCTAGAAACAGTGCTACCACGAACAGAGTTTATATGTCTACAGGAAGACATTTTTTAAGTCAACAGCAAAGACAAGTTTCACAATATGAACCAGCAATGACACATAATGTTATAGAGAGAAGCCCGGTGAGCGTGGAAGAACAAAATGCTTGGATTACTTTTGAGCAAATCAGGCAGAATCAAGGGCACAATGGAATTGAAAGTGATGCCGAAACTAGCTTATCTAATGAACCAGCTACTTCCAGTTCTAATCATTATCAAACGTTTAGAACTATCAAACCATCAATCAACCCAACAAGAAAGCAGAAACTACCTTTAAGAAGAAGAAAAGATAGACTGGTCACTGATATTGCAACAACCCCAATCCAAATTGAAACAGAGTTGCTTTCAAAACCATCTTTGGTAAACACTCTTTTAGGTCAAATGAAGGAAAGTAGGCAAAATTTCACTAAGAAAACATCATCATCTCCCCAGTTCATGCACGCAACCATGTTCACTACAGGCTCATCATCATCAACCAACACCTCGTTATCACCATCACTGTCTTCATTATCACCAAGTTCAGCACCAATTTCCCCAATTTCAACTTCACCACCATCAGGTTCTTTTTCGATTAACTATAATACAATGGCATCAGCTGAGAGGAGGAACAGAGAACTAAGTTTGGAAGACAAATGTAAATTACAAGATATAGTACGAAAAAAATTAAGACCAATGTATCAAAGGGGAGAAATTAATGAAGATCAATATACTTCAATTAATAAAAAAGTTAGCCATTATTTATATGATATATCGAGAAAATCCATGTGTGATGGTGTATTGTATAACTTGGAAAAGATAGCAGAAGATGAGGTCACCAAGATGCTAAGTAATGTGTGTTTATAGGGTACAAAGATATTTTTTAATGAGAACGAAGTATATTGATATCAAAGTGTAGTTCATAAAAACGCATAGAGTCTTAGAGATAATGATCCTTACTTTCTGCGAGTTGGTCTTGATGGTTTTTTAAATTTGAGATTTGTTTTCAATGAACCATCTTCATTAACAACTTCAGAAGTATTTGAATTAAATGCTAAGGTAGGTTCAAATTCAGATAATTCAAGTTCAATAGCATCACCAACTTCTAAGGTCTTGGTGATATCAAAAGACGATTTCAAATGATTAATGATACCTTGTTTATTTGAAGCATAAATCATTCTTTCTTTAACTTTTGAACCAGATGGACATGAATATATGAAATAATTTGAACTTTTGTAGTTCAACACGTTGAATTGAGGTGATTCTGTGGATATCAAATCAACAATCTGATCGATTGAATTGAAATTTTGATCATTAGTCAAATTGACTTGTTCGGTTTCAAGATCCAAGTTTAATGAATAAATATGATTCTTCGAAACAGTTGTAATGTCGGCATTGTCGTTGAATTTGAATGAAAAATTGTTTGCGTGTGAAACTAATGGTTTCTTTTGCGTGGAAGCAGATGTGGTGATGGAAGAGTTGATGGTGTTTTTGATAGTTTGCAATTCTTGCTCTTTTTGAGATAGCACCTGGGAAGATGAGTCGTCGTTCACATGGAATTTCCAGTTATCAAAAGTAATATCAGCCACTTCGTTAAGGAACAATGTGTTCTTGAAGAAGTCAGAACCTAATTGTCTAATAATGTTGTTTCTTGAAGAAGCATACATCATTTTCTGTTTGACTGCAGCATAATCGGGCACAAAAGAAATGAAAGTATAGTAGCTGCTGTCGTCGTGCTTGACAACAATATATAATGGCGTGTCATCAGCAAGCACTGTAGCAAGGGACTCGAAACTCTCTTGTAAAGTTGGCTCATTGAACACCTTGTGTAACTGGACAACCTCATCCTCAATAACTGCTGTGAGAATCTGCTGACTGGCAGCAATGTACTTGTTGAACTCTTTGATGAGTTCCTGGGATGGCTGAATTCCTGACTGTGCTGACATTTCTATCAACTGTGAGTCCAATTTGGTTAACTTGCCTCCTTAATAAACAGTACTAAATTTTAGCCTGCAAAACGCGCTTTTCAAATTTCGAGTTTTTCATGTGGAAGGAACATCAAATTTATTTTTTTTTTTTGTTTACCCAAATCAACAAGTGAAGAAAAACAATTCTGCTCCAAGCAACGCTTTCTGCCTGGACGCTTCACTTGAGACTTGAATAGCAAGCATTTTGAACAACAGTGCTAAGAACTTGCCAAACTTCAGCAGTTTTAACAGCTTTTTTGCAATTCTTGTAACAGCTTTTCTGCTACTTTGTTTACTTTGTTGTGTTGTTCAACCTCAGATTCACAGAACATACAAGCAATTGCTCACTAAATACTACACACTCACTCCACGATGACAGATATTATTGACTTCCACATTGACAAGCTAACACAGACGGTTTTTGAACCATATCACGAGCCCCAAGATCAAGCTCCAGTCACTACCGAGATTCACAACAACATCAACAACGCACAATATCTGGACATCATTGAGCTTGTACAGGCACTCACCTCGCATACTTTTATTGACTACAGCCTTATTTCAGACTTTTTTCTTACTTACAGATCGTTCATCTCACAGTCTTCTCTGTTAAAACTACTTCTACTGAAACTCAAATGGTCTATAGATCTGATTGCTGACTCAAACCATGAAACCAGACATGATATTGGGAAATTGTCCCTTGTGAGAGTTTTTGTTGTCATAAGGCATTGGCTGTTGAACTACTTCATTGATGATTTCCTACCGTTTGTTGATGTTCAATCTTCGTTTGTCACTCTTATCAATAAGATCCAGTCAACAGATTTTTTTGTTCAAAGAATTGTTGCTAGTTTGAAAAAACATTGGACTGATTTGATAAATAGAGTTTTTGATGAAAATAATCATTCAGATGATTTTTACAATTTTCAAATAAAAGTTGCAACCACTTCAAAAGATTCAAAACCTCAATCTCCATCTTCAGCTTCTAAAAGATTATCCAAGATTGCACTAAATCAGCAGACTGATCCAGTAACTAGAAATATAATAGTGCTTTCAACCTTTGATAAATCTGCCATTCATAGACTACCAATACCCATTTCCATTACTCAAACGAGATTACAACCAAAAGCTTTACTACATCCTAAAAATTCCAATTTAAGATTAAGTGCCTTGTCTCTATCAACTTCCAGAAGTTTACCAAGCAAAACTTTATACAGACCTTTGACTGGTTTAATGACAAACAATAATAGAATAAGAGGCGAAAGTGATTTCCCAAATGATTCAAAACCAACTGATTTCATTCCTCCAACACCAGTTAAAAAAATGGACATTAAAGTTAAATTGCCAAATATACCAAATAATAATCAAAAGAATCATCATGGCCAAAAAGGTCTGAAATCTTTATTTGATAAATGGTTGAAAACCTTCAAGAACAACGAGGTGAGAAACGAGAACGTTGAAAAATTTATGAGAAATGTTGTTTCTGTTCCAAAGGCGAAAGATCTAGCTCTGATAAATAAAGAACTAGAAAAATTGGCAAGTGGGAAGTTTGACATCTTAAGTGCAAGAACAATTGATGAGTTAGAATATCTTGTTCAATTTCATAATAATCTTTTTAATAGATATGGAGGAAATTGTTTAGCAGATATCACTAAGAATTCCTTTAGTTTCACAAATGATGATTTACCAGATCAAGTGAATCAGGGAGTTTCAAATATCGATAATATGAATATTGCTGAATGTCTTACTAATATGTCAAGAAGTATGTTGAATCTGTCATTACATAACAAATCTTTTGAGATGTTGAAAGATAATGGTGATTCAAAATCTTATATTTCTTATACTTCCGGACTATCAGCACATACATCTTTGAAAGAAGTTAAAGAAAATGAGGTAAATATATCACCATCATTGCACATAAAGAGAAAACGAAAAATGAACGATTTGAAAGAGTTTAATTTTGAAAATGGATCAAATGATAAAGAAAATCAACCTTCTTCCCCATTATTTTCAAAGGTTAATCAAATTAAAGAGTTAGAAGAAGAACTGGATCAAATTATTGATGAAGCTTCTAGTTTAAGATCCTTTGCTAACTCAATTATTTCTCAAAGTACATTGCCAGATCAAGTCAATTCAAAATCAACATTTTTAGACAAGAAAACTAACAGTACTATTAAAGATACAATTTTTAATCCAAGTAAAGAAAAAGTTGCTGATTTGAAAGAAGTTGAAGATCCTGACTATGATGAAGTTGAATCTTTCGTGTCTTCTTATGAGAACATTGATGAAGAAGAAGATGAACAAGATGATAAAGAACAAAAACAAGAAAATATCCAACAATCAGAAGATAAAAGTGTAAACGCATCGGATAAAAATGATACAGGAATCACTAATGAAGAACCTGTAACTCCACCACCACTTATGAATTCACCAATCAAATCGATCCAAGAAGCTTTACCACAATCGAAAACTGTATCCACTTTAGCTTTAAAACATCATAGTTTAAGAAATAGTAAATTTGGTACCAATAGTAATTTGGACCTAAATAAAGTTCCTGCTTTCACAAGAATTTCAAATGATTCAATCAGTTCTAGAACTTCCTTAGATGTCAGCAACAACAATGAAGTTGACTATAGAACTTCACATTTATCAAACAGAGTTTTGCATGGACATAATAAATCGAGAAATGGTACTCCACATCTACTGAGATTTGATAATGAAGAATCTAATAAAAATGAAAGTTCAAGTACAATTTTTAGTGAAGCTGGACAAAAAGTGCTAACAAATGTTTCATTTGAAGATTTCAAAGATGATTTTGATGATTTTGAAGAAGAGGATATTATTAGAGTTAAAGAAGGATTTCTAAAAAAAGCATCACCAAAATCCATTAGTGAATCAAACGCTGATATTGATGATGAAATTAAAGATCTTGATCAGCTTGCTAAAAGAGTAGCAAGACTTCCAGATGATTCAACTGTGGAAGATCCAATTGAAGCTGCACTTCTAAAATTGCAAGGTGGTCAATCAATGACTTCACAAGAGTTATTAGAACAAGTTGAGGAACTAGGTATATCAGAAGCACCAAAACCATTATATCAAATGGCTTCACCAAATAGAAGACGTTCGGTTGTTATTGATCAAAGAAGAACAACCAAATTTTTATCATTAACACCAGTTTTACAAAAAGATATTTCTTATTATGATGATAATGCCAATAATTCCAAAATTTTATTAGAAGTTCTATTAACTCATCAAATTTCAAATGATAATTTGAAAATTTCAAATTCCGAAAATCATATTTCATTTATCTTAAATTTTGACTCAAAAACTTTAGCTGAACAATTCACATTAATTGAAAAAGATGCTTTGTTAGAAATTGATTGGAAAGAATTAATTGAATTAAAATGGAATTCAAAAGAGATATTATCCATAAATAGTTGGTTAGAATTTTTAGTTCAAAATCAAGAAATTCAAGGTGTTGATCTATGTGTTTCTAGGTTCAATTTAACAGTCAATTGGGTGATTAGTGAAATTTTATTAACAAAAAATTTAACATTAAGAAAATTAACTATTCAAAGGTTTATTCATGTTGCACAAAATTGTAAAGCCTTACAAAATTATTCAACATTAATGCAAATTTTATTAGCATTAGGATCGGATAAAATTTCTAAATTGAAAGAAACTTGGAGAATAATTGAACCTGGTGATATTTTAATTTTCAAGAATTTAGAGTTAATTTCATCACCTTTAAGAAATTTTTTAAATTTAAGAAAAGAAATCAATTCATTAAAACCCTCATTAGGTTGTATTCCATTTTTGGGACTTTATCTATCAGATTTAATTTTTAATAAAGAAAAAGCATCAGTTAAAGATTCCAAAATTAATTTCAATAAGTTCATTACTAATTCTAAGATTGTTAAAGCATTGATACAATGTATTCAATGGTCAAGTTTATATAATCTTAAAGTGGAGGAGGAAATT
>JAJLVW010000002.1:71696-114701 GCA_030570535.1 Starmera pachycereana
ATTTCATAAATTATATCAGAATCTCGTTTATAATAGTTTTTTTTTTTTTTTTTTTTTTTGTAGCTGAATTATATAATTGGCTTTTGAGTAGTTTGGGAATTAAAATTAACTGTGTTTTCTAAATCTGGTTTCATAAATTGTAAATCAAAATCACGAATAATTTCCAGATATCTTGACTGAAAAACAGGATCTTCTTCAATAACAGTAACATGTTCAACAAGTTTCTTATCAGTTGTAGGAGTTGGTAAAATATCAAGTCTTTTAGTTAATCTTTTTTCACCTAAAGATTCTTTAAAAATTTTATTATCCAATTCTTTTGAGGCTTCATCCAAATAATGTTTTAATGACTTGAAAGTTTTAGTTTCCAGTTTTGAAATAGAATTGAATTGGTCAGTTGATGTTTTCCCATCGGTATATAAAACTAATAAAAAGTTATATTCAGTGTTATGTAAAAGAATAGTATCTTTCAAATTGGAACATTCTAGTAAAATCAACTCAAACTCATTTGTAAATAAAGTATTAAAAGGAAAACTTTTAATAATTTCTTTATTAGTTTGTTCATTGGAAAACGTGAAAACGATCCTTTGATTTGATTTTTTTTCTTGATTAAAAGTATTGATGGTCACAATGAATTTCGCTAAGTATAATTGATCATCGCCTTTTGTACTGTTGAGCAAGTTTTTGACGCAGTGATCATTCAGATTAATGATTTGAAACGCAAGAACTTGAGTGGTCATATCGACGTTTTGTATGATATTACTGCTTTAAAGCGTTGGAAGATCACCTAAAATGAATTCAGGTAAAAAAAAAAAAAAAAATTACAGTATTTCTATTGTAGTACTGATGATTGGGTTTTTAAATTAAGGACTGAAAAAGGTGATAACCTGCTTCAATGTCAAGCAATAAATTGAGCAACAAGAACTACAAACGTGGTATCGAGCACGCATTCATAGTGAAGTTGATCATCAGCTTGTGAATTTAATTAAATTGATTGAACTATTTTCAGCGGGTAACTGCTTAAGCTCATCGCTTCAAAAAAATTTTTTTTAAAAAAAAAAATTAAATAAATTTTTTCCTAAAGATTTCTGGCTACCAACTCGAGCGACTCGCAGCGAATTACAAGAGAAGAGCAATGTCTGACGAAGTAAGAATTTTCTTCACAGTAGCAATTTTTTGATAATATCATAGAACTAACTTTTTTTTTATAGATCATCTGGCAAGTTATCAACCAACAGTTTTGTTCTTTCAAACTGAAAACTACAAAAGATCAAAATTTCTGTAGAAATGAGTTCAATGTTAGTGGGTTGTGCTCCAGACAGTCCTGTCCGTTAGCAAACGCAAAATACGCCACTATTAAGAATGTGGATGGAAAACTATATTTATACATGAAGACAGCAGAAAGAGCACATACACCAGCAAAATTATGGGAAAGAATCAGATTATCAAAAAATTACACTAGAGCTTTAGAACAAGTTGATCAACATTTATTATACTGGAACAAATTTCTAATCCATAAATGTAAACAAAGATTGACCAGGTTGACACAGGTGGCTATCACAGAGCGTCGTTTAGCTTTAAGAGAAGATGAAAGACATTATGTTGGTGTTGCGCCAAAAGTTAAAAGAAGAGAAGCTACTAGAGAAAGAAAAGCACTGGCTGCTGCTAAGATTGAAAAAGCTATTGAGAAAGAATTGCTGGACAGATTGAAGAGTGGAGCCTATGGTGATAAACCATTGAATGTTGACGAGAAAATTTGGAAGAAAGTTCTTGGACATGTTGAAGATGAAGAAGGTGTTGAACAAGAAGATGAAGAGGAAGAAGACTGGGACAGTGAAATGGAGGAAGAGGACGACAGTGATGTTGGTGAAGTTGAATATGTTGAAGACGATGGTGAAGATGAATTTGTTGATGTCGAGGACCTGGAGAGATGGTTAGACGGTAGTGATTCTGAACAATCACAGTCTGAAGAAGAACCAGAATCGGAAACAGATTTGGACACCAGTGATGAAGAAGATGCTAAGAAACGTAAGAAAAAAGAGACTAGAGACGAGAAAGCTAAGAAAAGACGTGCCAGAGTGGAAGTTGAATATGAAGAAGAGCCACTACACAACACTGTGTCTACTCATGCTTAAACCAATCATTATTATTAGCATCACCACAATCAAAAGACACATACAATTGCCACATCAGGCACATTTTATTGACTACTAAACAGTTATTTATTCTTTTCCATGTCAAAATTTGATGTGGTTTGACTTGCATTTAGCATTTAGCCAGCAGTCTTCTTTGGACACTGGTGTGTATATAATGCAGCTTCACCTTTACAGCTGAGTTTATGAGATAGAAAACAAGAAGGGGAAAAGGTAACAAAAATTGGTAAAAAAAAGGAAAAGTGTGCGAACTACAAGCACAGCAAACACACCAACAACACTGATGCTGCTTTGGTTTATTTCATATTTGATATGTACTTTATAATTTATTCGCTTCATCAAATTTATTATTATTAATTTTGAAAGCATTGTAATCTTAGTCAGCGTTGAAACATTCCATAAAGCAGAATTCAAATAAAATAAAATAAAATAAACAATTCAAATAAACAGTTTGATAACGACGAACGAGACACCGGGCGCTATACTAGGATTATTTACAGCGCTAACCTAGGTTTCTAATGTCGTACAACAGCATCAACAATGGCAAAGCAAAGCGGTTCACCGCTGCCAACAACGAAGAGGATACCCTTTTTGATTTGGACCTCCTATCTTCAGAGACTTCTGCACAGAACCAACAGGATGATTCAGACTTACTGGATCTGTCATTTGACAACTCCACAAGAGTACGAGACAGTGATGTGAACTTTAGAAACCTGCAGCGTGGAATAATACCTCAAGAAACTATGAATTTAGACGACCCATTTGAAGATGAATTGATAGAAAACGATTCAAGTCAGGACCCATTCAAAAACACAAGTGGTAATTTGCATTCCACAAAAAAACCTGGTATTTACTCAAGTTTGAAGCAGAAATTGGGTATGAAGCAACAGTATCAAGATGTTGGAATACCCTTGGGTGATTATCCAATTGGAAAAGATGATCATGATGATGAAAACCCATTTTCAGATGATGCAGTAGCAAATAATGACTTAAGGTTTTCTCCAGATAGAGAAATCACGGAAGATGAAAGAAATATGTTTGATATTCGCAGAATTTATGATAAGTTACGCGGAAGAAAACGTAATTCTGAAGAAGACAAAGGTCCAAGAATCATTCATATCAATGATAAATATTCAAATAGTGCATTTGGATACGGTGATAATCATGTTTCAACTACAAAATATAATTTTGCAACTTTTTTACCAAAATTTATATTCCAGGAATTTTCGAAATATGCCAATCTGTTTTTTTTATTTACTTCAATTATTCAACAAGTCCCAAATGTATCTCCAACCAATAGATATACTACAATTGGTACTTTGATTATTGTCCTATCAGTGTCGGCATTAAAAGAAATTCTGGAAGATTTGAAAAGAGCCAATTCTGATAAAGAATTAAACTCTTCAAAAGTTGAAGTTTTATCTCCAGAACATGGACAATTTATCACTAAAAAATGGATTAATATATCAGTTGGTGATATTGTCAGTGTGAAATCGGAGGAAACTATCCCTGCAGATTTAATCTTATTAACTTCTTCTGAACCAGAAGGTCTTTGTTATATAGAAACTGCAAATTTAGATGGTGAGACTAATTTGAAAATTAAACAAGCATTACCAGAAACTTGTCATTTAGTTTCATCAACTGATCTTCTATCAATGAAAGGTAAAATCTTATCAGAAAGACCAAATTCAAGTCTATACACTTATGAAGGTAATTTAAACTTATTTAATAAGGAATATTCCTTGACCCCAGATCAAATGTTATTAAGAGGTGCAACTTTAAGAAACACTGGTTGGATCCATGGTGTTGTTGTTTTTACAGGTCATGAAACTAAATTAATGAGAAATGCTACTGCAACTCCAATCAAAAGAACTGCTGTGGAAAGAATAATTAATCTTCAAATCATTGCGTTATTTGGTATTTTGATTTTGTTGTCTCTAATTTGTTCTTTTGGTAATGTTATTATGCTTGGAACTGACGGAGATCATTTAGGTTACTTGTATTTGGGAAGTAAAAGTAAAGTTGGTTTATTTTTCAAAGATATTTTAACTTATTGGATTCTTTTCTCAAATTTAGTGCCAATTTCTTTATTTGTTACCGTGGAAGTTATTAAATATTATCAAGCTTATATGATTGCTTCTGATTTGGATCTGTATTTCGAAGATAGTGATACTCCTACTGTTGTTAGAACTTCCAGTTTGGTTGAAGAATTAGGTCAAATTGGTTATATTTTCAGTGATAAAACTGGTACTTTAACTAGAAACATCATGGAATTCAAATCTTGCTCTATTGCAGGTCGTTGTTATATTGATGAAATCCCAGAAGATAAACATGTTAAAATTGTTGATGGTGTTGAAGTTGGTTTTCATGATTTCAACAAGTTACAAAATAATTTATCAACTGGCGATGATGCAAATATAATTGACAGTTTCTTAACATTATTAGCAACTTGTCATACTGTAATTCCAGAATTTCAAGCAGATGGTTCAATCAAGTATCAAGCAGCTTCTCCAGATGAAGGTGCGTTAGTTGAAGGAGGTGCAAATCTTGGTTACAAGTTTACCATCCGTAAACCAAAATCAATCACAATTGAAGCAAATAGAATCCCAAAAGAGTATCAAGTTTTACATATTTGTGAATTTAACTCAACAAGAAAGAGAATGTCTGCAATTTTGAAATTCCCAGATGGATCAATTAAATTGTTTTGTAAAGGAGCTGATACTGTTATTTTGGAAAGATTATCAGATGATAATCCATATATCACAGCAACCACTAGACATTTGGAAGATTATGCTGCTGAAGGTTTAAGAACTTTATGTATTGCAATGAGAGATGTTCCATTAGAAGAATATGAAGAATGGAGCAAAACTTACGAAGCAGCAGCAACATCTTTGGAGAACAGAGCTGATAAGCTGGACGAAGCTGCAGAATTGATTGAGAAAGATTTGTTTTTATTAGGGGCTACTGCAATTGAAGATAAACTACAAGATGGTGTTCCTGAAACTATTCATCAATTACAAGAGGCTGGAATTAAAGTTTGGGTTTTAACTGGTGATAGACAAGAAACTGCAATCAATATTGGTATGAGTTGTAAATTATTGAGTGAAGATATGAATTTGTTAATTGTTAATGAAGAAACTTCTGAAAATACAAAGAAAAATATACAATCAAAATTACAAGCTATCAAAGAATTTCAAATTTCTCAAAGTGAAATGGATACTTTAGCATTGGTAATTGATGGTAAATCATTAGGGTTTGCGTTAGAATCATTTGAAGAATTGTTATTGGAACTTGCATGTTTATGTAAAGCAGTTATCTGTTGCAGAGTTTCACCTTTACAAAAAGCATTAGTTGTTAAAATGGTCAAAAAATATAAATCTGATTTATTACTAGCTATTGGTGATGGTGCAAATGATGTCAGTATGATTCAAGCAGCTCATGTTGGTGTTGGTATTTCTGGTATGGAAGGTATGCAAGCTTCAAGAAGTGCTGATTTTGCTATTGGTCAGTTCAAATATTTGAAGAAATTGCTATTAGTTCATGGTGCTTGGAGTTATCAAAGAATTAGTCAAGCGATTTTATACTCTTTTTATAAGAATATTGCACTTTATATGACTCAATTTTGGTATGTTTTCATGAATGCCTTTTCAGGTCAATCAATTATGGAATCTTGGTCCTTGACTTTTTATAATGTTTTATTTACAGTTATGCCACCTTTTGTTATTGGTGTTTTTGATCAATTTGTCTCAGCAAGATTGTTAGATCAATACCCTCAGTTATATCAGTTAGGTCAAAAGGGAGTTTTTTTCAATGTTACTATTTTCTGGGGGTGCTTAGTTAATGGTTTCTTTCATTCAGCAATTATTTTTGTTGGAAGTGTGTTATTCTATAGATATGATAATGCTTTGGATCATGGGCAAACATCAGATCATTGGGTCTGGGGTACTGCCATCTACACTGCATCTATTATTACAGTGCTAGGTAAAGCAGCTTTAATCACCAATAATTGGACCAAATTTACACTAGTTGCCATTCCAGGTTCATTTTTGTTATGGTTGCTTTTCTTCCCAGTTTATTCAACTATTGCTCCACTAGTAAACGTTTCTAAAGAATATGTTGGTGTTTTATCACATTTATACACTAGTGGGACATTTTGGGCCATGATTTTTGTCTTGCCGATTTTATGTTTATTGAGAGATTTTGCATGGAAATATTATAGAAGAATGTATTATCCAGAAAGTTATCATTATGTTCAAGAGATTCAAAAATATAATATTCAAGATTATAGACCAAGAATTGATAAATTTCAAAAAGCTATTAGAAAAGTTCGTCAAGTTTCAAGAATGAGAAAACAGCGTGGTTTTGCCTTCTCTCAAGATGAAGGTGGACAAGCTGAGAAGTTGATTAGAATGTATGATACTACTAAATCAAGAGGACAATACGGTGAAATGAGAGAAGTAGAAGAGGAATTTTAAACTGAGTTGAACGACGTCTATACAAGAAACATAAAACATTACATTTAATTGATACTTATGTCGCTCTCAAATGTAGTTACTTCCTAATTTTTTGAAAATCTCGCCATGAAGTTTTCAGATTTTTCACAGCACCAAATTTGAGTATTTTGTATAAAAGAATTGTATAAATTTCCATCTAATCTTACTGAACTGATATTTAATTTCTAAAATTACAAAATAACAAATTTAAAGTGAAAAAGACAGATCATAATGCATTATTAAATGGTAGATTATCTAAAATTTAATATTTTTGATATCTAAAGTTTGATGAACAAAAGATCTATCACCACCAGCACCTAAATAATCACCAGCAACTTGACCATGTCCTCTAATTTGATATTGGTAGATTACCAAACCTTCCAAACCAACAGGACCTCTTGCGTGAATTTTGTTAGTAGAGATACCAACTTCAGTACCAAACCCATATCTAAACCCATCAGCAAATCTAGTTGATGCATTCCAGTAAACACCTGCTGAATCAATAGCTTTCAAGAATTTTTCAGCAGTTTCTTTGTTTTCGGTAATGATTGAATCTGTATGTTTTGAAGAATGTAAGTTGATGTGATTGATAGCATCTTCAACAGAATCTTTGAAATCAACTGCAATATCAAATGATAAAAACTCTTTATCGAAATCACCTTCAACAGCTGGAACAATCAGTTCAGCATTTTTTGGTAAAGTTTTAGCAATAGCATCAGTAGCATGTAAAGTAACTTTGTTATCTAGTAACAATTGAACAATTTCACCAACTTTATCTTTCAAATCCTCATGTATTAATAATTGTTCAACAGCATTACAACCAGCTGGGTAGTTAGTTTTAGAATCCAAAACGATTTTCGCAGCCATTTCCAAATCAGCATCTTTATCAACATAAATTGAACAAATACCATCAGCATGACCCAAAACTGGAATTTTAGTGTTTTCCTTAATGTTACGAACCAACTCATTCGAACCTCTTGGAATGACTAAATCGATGTATTTATCTTGACTTAATAAATTTGCAACATCTTGTCTGGAAGAAATCAATTGGATCGCATCTGAAGGAACGGCAGTTGATTTCAAAGCCTCGTTGACAACATTTGCCATAGCAGTGAAAGTATGTAAAGATTCTTTACCACCTTTTAAAATTGCAGTGTTTGCAGATTTGATGGCTAAAGCGGTGATATTTGCAATCACTTCTGGTCTTGATTCAAAAATAATTAATAACACACCAACTGGTGCAGTAATTCTAAATAATTCTAAACCTTCATCCAGTTTTGTAGCTAAAGTGATTTTACCAACTGGATCTTCTAAAGCAGCAACATCCAAGATACCTTGCAACATGACATCAAATTTATCACCTTTACTCAAGTCTAAACGTTTGATCAAAGATGATGACAAGTTTTGCTCAGCAGCATTTTCCATGTCTTTAACATTGGCTTGTAGAATAGCATCTTTATTGGCTTTCAAAGCGTCGTGGACTACTTGTAAAGCGTGGGTTCTTTCGTCATTAGATAAAGTTTTTAGCCTTGTTGATGCCAAACGGGCGTTTTTAGCAATTGTCTCAGCCATTTTTGTGAAGTTTTAAGAGGTGTAATTGAAAGAATAACTGAACGTTTATGACTGATGAAAAGAAAAAAAAAAAAAAAAAAAAAAAAAAAAAAAAAAAAAAAAAAAAAAAAAAAAAAAACTGATACATACAGATTTTTCTCAGACAGGTTGACATTTTAGAGATTTTGATATAGAAATCAAAGATTGAAACTACAAAATAGCAATTTTAAGGATGTTCTTGTTAGCAAGCAGCGTTTCCAAGTAATTTGGAAGCAAGAAGACATTCAAGACCATGACAGCGCAAAAAAAAAAAAAAAAAAAAAAAAAAAAAAAAAACATTCTAAAATTCAAAGAATTGAGTGAATTGCCAAACCATTTTATTCGTAAAAAATGATGTATTGATCTAGTACTCGTCTTCTCCCTCATGGAAAAACAAGCTGAACACAATGATGGTACCGTAAACCACCAAACCACCAGTCATACTCATTATTGTTGCCGGTAGTGTGACCAGTCTGCAGTGATATAAGACTATTGGAAGTGCTGAAAAAAAGCTGTTAGTTAACCAAATCAAAATCCATACAAACCAAAATTCTTACTTATCCCGCTGACCAGTAGAGTACCAGTACAGAACTTTGCGAAATCGTTTGATGCGCTTGAAACGTTAGTACTTCTTTCCCTTTTTTTTTTTCTCATATAAAATTTAAAACTTACTTTGAAGAGTCGGCCATGAAATCGTCGTATTCAGATCGACTGAACTGAGCATTTGGAATTGGAGCTGCTAAGAAGAAACCAACTTAAAAATGGTTATTTTGTGTACTATAACAACGTACTCACGAATAAAAAAAAAAACATACCAACATATAAGGGGTACCAATTAGACCACAGAGCACAACTCAAGATAATGAGAAGAAACCCTGCTGCTAGGAACCCTGAGAGTGAAATGATCTTAGTCAATGGTGAGATTCTAGGAATTTGAGACATGTTGCTGTGGGGTTGGTTATGTAGTAAAATCATACTAGGTAAATTATGGTGATTTTTAATGTTAGTTTATCTTGAAAAGCACTGCAACCGGGTAAAGAAATATATCGTAAAGCGATGATTCATGAAGCTACAGGTAACAGGAGCCAGGGCCCAGCTCAAGTAGTAAAGATAACGTTAATTTTTGATACTATATACAGAGTGCATCATTGTCTAAGTCCATTGCAGCAGGAATTCTGTTATTTATAAAAACATTCCAGCCAAATTGCAACAAGAAATATATTAAATTACTGCAAATTTAGTCATACCAACATTAAAGATCATTAAGTTGTAGTGGTTTCACGCTTATTTCTTTTCTTCAGAAGAAGAAGAAGCTTGATCGTTACTGTTGTTTTTGTATAATTCTTCAAATAATTTCAAAGAGTGTTGACTTAATTCATCAGTTTTGGTTTTAACTTCTTCGGCAGCAACTTCTTCACCAGCTTGAACTTTTTGAATCAATTCTCTTAATGAGGTGATTTGTTTTTTAACTTCTTCTGCTTTTTCTTTGTCAACTTTGTCGGCAAATTCGTTTAATGATTTTTCAGTGTCATTAACAAGTTGGTCAGCTCTGTTGGCATTTTCAACAGCAGCTCTTCTAGCTTTATCTTGGTCAGCGAATTTTTCAGCATCGTTAACCATCTTTTCGATTTCAGCATCAGATAAACCAGATGAACCAGCAACAGTGATAGAAGCATCTTTGTTGGAAGCTTTATCTCTAGCAGAAACGTTGATAATACCATCAGCATCAATGTCGAAAGTGACTTCGATTTGTGGAACACCTTTTGGAGCTGGTGGAATACCAGATAAAGTGAAGTTACCAATCAATTTGTTGTCTCTAACCAATTCTCTTTCCCCTTGGAAGACTCTAATTTCAACAGAAGTTTGACCTTCAGCAGCAGTAGAGAAAACTTGGGATTTTTTAGCTGGAATAGTAGTGTTTCTTGGAATTAATCTTGTGAAAACACCACCTAAAGTTTCAATACCTAGAGATAATGGAGTAACATCTAATAATAACACATCAGTAACTTCACCAGCTAAGACACCACCTTGAATAGCAGCACCAATGGCAACAGCTTCATCTGGGTTAACAGCTTTAGATGGTTCTTTACCAAATAAAGATTTAACAGTTTCAACAACCTTTGGCATTCTGGTCATACCACCAACTAATAAGACTTCACCAATATCAGAAGTACTTAAGGAAGCATCTTTCAAAGCTTTTTTAACTGGATCAACAGTCTTTTTGATCAATGGTTCAACTAAAGCTTCAAATTGGGCTCTTGAGATTTTCAAGTTGATATGTTTTGGACCAGAAGCATCAGCAGTGATGAAAGGTAAGTTAACTTCAGTGGAAACAGTTGAAGATAATTCAATCTTAGCTTTTTCGGAAGCTTCTCTAATTCTTTGGATGGCCATACGGTCATTTTGTAAATCAATACCACTTTCTTTTTTAAATTGTTCAACAATGTGACGAACTAAAACAATATCAAAATCTTCACCACCTAAATGGGTATCACCATTGGTAGATTTGACTTCAAAGACACCATTTTCAATATCTAAAATGGAAATATCAAAAGTACCACCACCTAAATCGAAAACAGCAACAACCTTAGATTCAGCTTTTTCTAAACCATAAGCTAAAGCAGCAGCAGTTGGTTCGTTGACAACTCTTAAAACGTTCAAACCAACAATTTGACCGGCATCTTTGGTAGCTTGTCTTTGGGAATCGTTGAAGTAAGCTGGGACAGTAACAACAGCGTTTTTAATAGTTTTACCTAAGTAAGCTTCAGCAGTTTCTTTCATTTTGTTTAAAACGAAACCACCAATTTGAGCTGGTGAGTAAGTTTGACCTCTAGCTTCTAACCAAGCATCACCATTGGTATGTTTGACGATTTTGTATGGGACTTGTTTGATATCTCTTTGGACTTCAGCATCTTCAAATCTTCTACCAATTAAACGTTTGGTGGCGAAAAGAGTGTTTTCTGGGTTAACAACAGCTTGTCTTTTAGCTGGAATACCAACTAAACGTTCTCCTTCTTTTGTGAAGGCAACGACAGATGGGGTGGTTCTTGAACCTTCAGCATTTTCAATGATTTTTGGGATTTTACCTTCCATAACAGCAACGGCAGAGTTGGTGGTACCTAAATCAATACCAATAACTTGACCTTGAACTTTACCATTGGAGTTGAAACGAGCTAATTTTGGCAAGCTTTTGGAAGCAGCAGCAGAGCGGCGGAAGACGTTGTTTGAAAGCATATTTAAATTTGTGTAGTTTCTTCTTTCTATAAAGCCTGGGGAAAGAGATTTAAACTATTAATGAAATTGCAAGGAATTCGTCCAATTTATAAAAATTTTCTGCAGTTTGTAGAATTTCGCAGAAAAAAAACGCTAGGAAAATGAAATTCGAGGGAAAATTCGCTCCGAATTTTTTTGGCTATTTAAAAAACTGCTTACTTGTTTTGGAAGTTGTTGTGAGAATGTACGCCAGATTATCTGAAAACAGCTAGATTTGTTGCAAAGCTTGCGGGTGCCGCGTGACTCTTACTCATTGTGGTAGTTTTGGCAACAACAACTAAAAAAATGAGGTAAGCACCCATACAGTTCTGAGTAATACAGGATGACTTAAGCAATTATTGGCTAAAAATGTCCAGGTGTTCTATACAACAAATTTATTTCATTATGGAAATGGATTCGAAGTGAAACACAACAATTACGTCCATTACTAACCAGAGCAGATGGAGAGGCACATTCCTGTGTTGGACATTCCCACCATTTTAACAGAAAAATGCAGACTGATTGTGGAAATACGGCATGCGCTGTTGGAGCATGGACAATTCTATATCTCAAACTACGATGAGTTCTTAGATTCAAACATCATTAAACTCCTACTATCTACAGCCACCAGCTTTTTCAATTCAGATCAGAGTGTTAAGAACCAAGTGGCTATTGAGAACTCAAAGCATTTCTTAGGTTATCAAAATCTGGTGAACGACTCGCCTCACTTAACAGAACAATTCATTTTATCCAATTGCAAGCCAACGATAAAACTAGAAGATCGAGAAGAGGTTCAAATCACCACCAGAAACACACTACAAGGCGTAAATCAGCATACACAACTCACGAAAACTATGGAACCAATAATTGAAACAACGTTCAAAAATTTGAACTATCTATCATACACCATAATAGAATTGATTCTGGAGGCTTTAACCGCCACTATAACACCGAATATAACAGTTGATGAACTTGTATCTAAAACTGACAATTTTGGTAAACTAAAATTGATTAACAATCTTTCAAAACAAAAATTAATCAATAACCCACAATTATCTGACGCATCAATTGATAAAATTAAGAACAATTATTCCAAACCTTTCAAATTTCATGATTTAATAACGTTGATATTCAATCCAAATTCAATGGAATATCAAGATATATATGGGAATTGGCATCATTCTCCAAATATAATATCAACAAATCCTGAGAAAAAATTACTGGTATGTGCAGGTGAGCTGTTGGAATTAATAACATGTGGTGTTTGCATCTCCAATTATTATAAAATTACTCCACCATTGAAAAGTTCAATGCTATCAATTAACTTTTGTCCCATTATTAACTTAGAATATAATTTGAAAACTTGGGCGATCAGTCCTGATCTTGTTGGATATAAAGAAAAAAGAGATGATCTGAGACCTTATCATTTGGTTTTTAAACCAGTTAAACATGAATTTAAAAACTATCATGATTATTATCTCAATCATCTATTAAAATCTTATAAAAATGTCGCGAAATTATATTATCCTAAAGAGTACGAGCAATTGAAAGATTCAAGCATTTCAAATGAACAAGACAATTCTAAAATTGAATTGAGACGGAAATGTGAAAGGATTGAAAAAGTTTTCATTGCAATTATTAACACATTGCTACTAAATTATAGTAGAACTTCAAACATTAAAATAAAAGAGATTTTAAGCCATGTTAGAAGTTTATCTCAAACTCATGTAACCGTCAATCAAATCCTACAAATCCATACAGTCCATGAAAACATTTTACCAATTTTGATTGATAAAGATGATGATTATACATTTGATATTGATGCTGCAAGATCATTAATCTCATTGAAGACAGTATCAACATTAACAAGTAAATTTCATGAAAGTTTAGAAATTTGGCTCAAAATCAATGAAGAATCATGTTTTGATATTCCAGTCCCATCAAGATCTTCATTTAAAGTTGTTAACTCTGAATTGCCGCTATTGAAAAAGCAAAAATTAATGATTGCTAAAAATGAATTGAAAAATCCAAAATCTCAATTCGATAATAAATTAAGAACTCCGAAACTTGAAAATAAAAAAACAGGAATGTCTTTATTAGAAAGAATTAAATTAAAAGAACAGAAAAAAATTATTTCGCCTCCATTATCTCCAGAAACAAAACATCAAATTTTCATTAATGGGAAATTATCACAAGCTTTAAGCTTGATCGTTCAATTAAAAGATAGCAATTCTTATCATTTGAAAAAATTATCCGAACTATTTGCAAATAGTTTAGTCACCACGCCAATTAATGAAAATGAAGCCAGTGATATTATATTAAAACTAACTGATCTTTTCCCCAATGATTTTAAGGTTGTTAAAACTAGAGAAAATGAAATTGTTATTAGATGGGGTATACTAAATAGAACTTCAATGATACAAAAAATAAATAAAGCTACGATGAATAATGTTAAATAACAATCTATTAACTCATACTAATTGATATAAAAAAAAATTAATGTTTTTAGTTTTGTAATGATGATTTTCACTTTTTGAAATTTTTAGCTGAAATCTACCCTCTCTATAAATCTTTTTTCCCAACATCTTGACGTTCAGCAATATCTGAAGCTTTAGAATCCATAAAAAAATATTTTAAAACATTTTCAATCAACCAAGTTAAAATTAAATCAAGAATCATTGAAGTTGTCAATTTAATTTTAAATTCAGTGGTCATTGGAACAAATTTCAAAGCTTCATTCAATTCTGGAATAAATTCAGTGGCCCCAGAAAATGCTAATGCTGCAACACCTAAAATACCATAGTACATACCTTTATTATCAGTAATACTTTCTCTGAAAGGTTTACCTTGATAATTAACAGCAAAGGTTGAGATTTGTTGAACTAATTGAATTAAGAAAATACCAGTGTTCAATAATGATGGAGCAAATTCTTTCTCTAAATCAACTTGTGGCTCTCTTGGTTCTAAAATATAAATTTCCCTGGTGATATATATCAAAGAAATGATATGAATAGCAAATTGACCTAAAATTGAACCCATAATATAGATGTTGAAAATACCAGGTTGTGGTCTTTCTTTTGATAATTTTTGAATTGGTTTACCCCTTGAAATACTCAAGAAACAAATAGAAATTAAAATACCAGAAGTAGTAGCTTGACCATCGCCAAATTTGACACCAGCAAGATAAATAACAGATAAGGAATAAGCACTAATTAAACAATTCAATGCCAAAATCTTGTACATTTGAATAGTTGAAACTAAAGCACAACGACCTTCACGGATAATATTAGTAACAGTTGAAACATTTGATAATTTTGAAGTGAAAGGTGCAGCAACAGATGCATCACCTAGTTTCAGAGTTGGTGCTTCTGACTCCTCTTCTAATTGAGTTAAAGAACCTAATAATTGATGAGCTAAATCACTTTGAGCTTCACTTTGGGCTTCACTTTGGCCCTTTTCAGATGATTCTTTTACCAATGCTTTTTTAGCCAATTCTCTCATTTCTTCTGTAACTTCAATACCTTGTTTTTCAATAGCTTTCAAATAATCTGGATTAGTTGGACCTGGAGGATATAAGTGTGCAATTGCTAATGGAACTTTTGGATTAGGTTTGTTGAATCTTGTCATCAAATCACATTGTTTAGCATAAACTTGTTGTAAAGCTTCAATTTTTTTAGCTTCCATAATTTTTTTCATACCTTCTTCAGTACCATTCAATAAGGCAACACCAACATGTGCTTGTTTCAAAGCACCAACATCATTAGTACCATCACCACACATCAAAGTGTTATAACCCATATTTTTTAAGCTTAACAAAATGAATTCCTTTTGAGCAGGGGAAACCCTTGCATAAACCCAAGTGTGTTTGATTAAAGACTTCAATTGAGAATGATCAGTTAATTTAGCTAAAGCATAACCAGTAATTGCAATATCATGCGTTTCAAAAACTTTTTCATCAATTGGTTCTGATGGATTGAATGGAGTAATGATACTTTCATCAACAGACTTCCAAATTAATTCATGTTTAACACCATGACGTTCTTCTGGTGAATCTAAAATCAAAACATCTCTTTCAACGATTTTAACTTCTTTGGCAACATGAACAGCAGTTAAAGGATTATCACCAGTGATCATAACACAACGATGACTTGATTCATTTAACATTTCAATAGTTTCAATAGCATCTTCTTTTAATGGACAGTGGAAAACAATAAATCCAGCAAATCTTAAATCTTTTTCAATATCTTCTCTTTTAACTTTAGTGACTTTAGCTGTATTGATATTATCTTCCAAAAATTTATAAGCTAGAGCTAGAACACGAGACCCAGATCTGGTGAAAGATTGATAAACTTCTTCATAATTTTCTGGGGCATCAATAATTCTTTGATGAATAGTTTCTGGAGCACCTTTAACTGAAACCAAAGTTTTACTACCATAAACAGAAATAGAAGAGGATCTTTTCAATTGAGAAGAAAACTGGAAACGACGTAAAATTTTGATTTTTTCTTTCTTTTTGGAACCTTCAAGATTTCTAACCACAACATCTTTATCTTCAACTTCCCAACCAACAGCTTCTAAAGTAGCTTTTTCCATTGGATCACCAACAACTTCCCCGTCATCCAATTTAACTAAAGCATGGGCAGAACCTAAAACATAATTAGTGATTTCAGGAGCTTCACTTGGTTGGAATAAATGACGAATATCACCAGATTTACCAAATCCAGCTAAACCCTCAAAAACTAAATCTTCACCAGTTAAAGTACCAGTTTTATCAAAACAACAGACATCAATTCTACCAGCTAATGGGATACGGAATGGTTCAGTACAGTAAATATAAAACTTGCTTAATGAAGCCAACGAGGTATTAACTGCCATAGTCAATTCCATTGGTAATTCAGGTGGGACAACGGATGTAATAATGATAATACAATCCAAGATCAATTTATTTTGAATACGACCCATTTTAGTACCTTCAACCCAAACAAACCAAGAAGCAGCAATAGCAAAAACTAACAAGAATAAAATGAAAAAGAAAGATTCATAATTACCAACAGAAATACGTTCAGCTGAAAAAATCATAACACGAACAAGAGAACCTTGAGAAGTTTCAAAACCAGTTTTAGTAACGATTGCTAAAGCACCATGATCTGGAGCAATTGGGACAATAGTATCGGTAGGAGTAGTAACTTGTAAAATTTTGGTACCACCATGTAAAATAGAATTTTTATCTAAACCATCCAATTGAATTTTTTCTTCACTTGGTCTTAATTTAATGGATTCTTTTAATAATGGAGTAGATTCACCAGAAAGCATGGCTTCATTAACAATAGCGGCACCATCTGTTAAAATCAAATCACATGGGATAGCATACTCATCACCGGTACGAGTAACAGAAACTAAATCACCAGGTAACAATTCAGTTGTTTCAATTTGTTCCCATTTATTATCTCTGAAAACATAAATTTGGAAAGGTTTAACACCCATTGTTCTAAATTCACCCATTGTGGTACGACGTTGGAAAACAGATGTACATTCAAAGGAAATCAACATGAATAAAGTGAATAAAGAATAATACCAAGAATCATCTAATAACCATAAACCAACACAAAAAATTTGGAAAACAAAAAATGGGGCAGTAGCATGTTCTTTAAACAATTCCCAAAAAGTTGGAATTGGGATATCAAAAAAATTCTTTCCATATAAACGATAAGATTTTGCTAGATCACCAGATAAACCTTTGGAAGATTGATAAACCTTTAATAATGGTTCTTCTTCAACCAAGTATTTTGGAGGGGTGAAAGTACCAACGTCTTGATGGTATAAAAATCTTCTTTTTTGAAAAGAAAAAGACAGTTGTGTTTCATCGGAGTAGACATCACGGTTCAATTCGACAATGGCACCTGCACCATTATTTGGAGTAGTATTGATCAAAATATGAGTGGCTTCATCTAAATTGGAGACGGCGATGTAGTTGAACCAGGAGTCTATTTTCAAAGACCAGTTTGTGACAAGCGCTAACAGCATCTGCAATGAGATGATGGAACCCAAGTAGACGAAAGTCCACTCTGAACCCACGATGTACTTGTCATAGTGTTTGTAGTAGATATTGAAGAAGACAGGGTATAAAAACAAGAATGGAAAGACATAAGGTCTGCTTGTGAAAGAGCGCACCACCAGCAGCTGCGAGGAGGCAACAGTGGGATTGTCGACCAGCACACGAGACATGTTGGCGATGTAGCTTGTTATTTGTTTCTTCAACAGAGAGTGCTTAAAAAATTTGAATTTGCCACTCGCGATTTTTTTAATGATATTCAAACTAGAGAAAGGAATTTTTTGCTGAATTGGTTGGTGGTGTTGGCTTTAACGAAAAACGATTTATTAATGAGTTCTGAACTTCTGGATCCTGATGCTGCAATGTTGCAGTGAGCTTGGAGAGTTGAGGGTTGCATAGATAGATTGTTTGTGTGTCAGTGCCAAAAAGAATGGAGCTGAAAATAATTATCTCCAGGCTCCCATACAAAAATCCAATATTCGTCTTCAGGTACAACTGTAATATGAGTTTCTGAATGTTATAACGCTATAAAGCCTTGAGGTTTTACAAATTACAGTTGTATGCTGTACAGTAATCGCCTTTAAATGCCCGGATAAGCAGTCTACCATCTAGACTCTACGTCAGTCAGTCGCAAAAGAGACACAATTTGCAAAGTATCAACAGTATTTGTAAATTTATGCCACAATTAGAAAACTTTTACACCCCGAAGCAGCACTTTTTAGAGTCAAGACTCAAGACTCGTCGACACTGGAAAGTATTTTGGTAGTAAGTACTGATGAAATACTGGTGTCCCAACTCTAAGTTTAACACCAAAATTCAGTTTTGGACATTGATCCGTTCCTAGAAGACGAGGTGGTGGTAACAACTTAATTTACAACTTGCTCGTGAACTTGTGAACTTTGTTAACTTGTGAACTTTTTCAGCTTCAAGCATTCAAGTTGCTGATGTTTGAAATGTGGTTCAATTTATACAATTGTGCTGAGATTATATAAGTTTATGCTGCTATTATAAATTTTATATTCAGCTGCAATTATATGGCTTGAAAATGGTCACGAGTCACACCGAATTTACTCAACTCATCTACTAGAATATCTATTGAAGCCACGGTTGATATTTTTTTTTTGGTTCATAACAAGTTTTAATCTTATCGACTCTTGAGTCTAGTTTGAGCTTTTTATGGTACCATACATGCTAACAACTTACAACTTACAACTCTAAGATTCACGTCGTGACCTCAAATAAACAGAATTAGTGGATTCCTAGATATAAAAGCAATTAATCTGCAGTGAACGTTCAACGACTTACTACATAAATATCTCAAAACTTAACGGTAATTTCTGCCACATCGGTTAAGCAATTTTTCACCTAATGTTGTCAATTCAGTTAACTGTGTAACATTGGCACATTAAATTTCAAAAATATTAGTTTCAACATTGAAAAAACTATATAAACTAATATTGAACCCTTTCATAACCGACCCTCTAGCATCATATCATTGAAACTCCTTTTTTTTCAGAGAAGATGTCCAAGGAAGATAAAACACCTTCAGTCAATTCAAAGGATTCTCATGATTTTAATGAATCTCATATTGATGAAAAATCAACTGCTATAGAAGTTTTTCAACAATATAAACCAGAAGAAGAAGTTTTAAAAAATCTAGATTCTATTATATCTCAATATGAATTAGAAGAATATAGAGATACTTTAACCAAAGGTGCTTTATTAGCAAATGATCCAGATTATTTAAATTCAGACTCATTTACTGAATCTGAAAAATCCAAAATCTCAAGAGAAACAACACATCCAATCTTATCATTATCAAAACATATGATTTTTGCTGCTTTAGCAACATCATTTGCTGCTGTCAATTTTGGTATGGATGAAAGTGCAGTTGGTGGTGCTCAATTACAATTCAATGCACAATTTAATATCACTGATACAAATATTCAAGGTTTAGTTATTGCATCCCCATATTTAGCTGCTGCAGTTTTAGGTTCACCATTAACTGTTTTCTTAAATAATTATTGGGGTAGAAAAGAAATTGTTTTATTGGCTTGTTTTATTGGTGTTTCTGGTTCATTATGGCAAGCTTTTTCAAATGGTTTAGCTGCATTGTTAGTTGGTAGATTGTATTTAGGTGTTGGTATGGGTTTAAACTCAAGTATTGTTCCAATTTATACTGCAGAATGTTCTCCTGCCTTAAATCGTGGGGCCATGCTAATGCTATGGCAAACTTTTGTTGCCTTTGGTGTTTGCTTAGGTTCTGTTTTCAATAGAGCATTTGTTCAAATTGATCATGGTTCATTATCATGGAGATTAATGATTGGCTCATCATTTGTTCCTCCTTTAATTTGTGCTGTGATGGTGTTATTCCCACCAGAAAGTCCCCGTTGGTTAATTAGTAAAAATCATGGTAAAAAATCTTTGGAATCTTTGATAAAATTGAGGAAAACTGATGTTTCAGGTGCAAGAGATTTTTATATTCTTTATGAATCATTAAAATTTGAAGATGAATTATTAACTGCTAGTGATGATAAATCTATGTGGCATCAATTTTTGGATTTATTCAAAAATAGAAGAAATAGATTTGCACTTCTCGTTTCATTTTTAGGTGTCTTTGGTCAACAATATGGTGGTGTTAATATTTTAGTTTCATATACAACAACCATTTTAACGGGTGCAGGTATTGATCCAATTACTGCAATTGCAGGATCAATTGGTATTGGTGGTGGCTGTTTCTTAGCAACTTTTGTCTCAACTCAGTTAATTGATAGATTTGGTAGAAGAACAATGTTATTAGCTACTTTACCATTTGAAGCAATTTGTTTGTTTTGGTTGGGTGGTGTTTTAAATGTTTCTAATGATACATCAAGATTAGGAGCTGGTTTAACTGCAATGTATGTTTATGTTTTTGCTTTTGGTTTAGGTATTGGACCAATTTCCTTTACTTTAGTTGCAGAAACTCCATCAATTAATGTTAGAGCTGCACATTCAGCATTTTTAATGGCTATTAATTGGTTATTAGATTTCTGTTTAAGTATGACTTGGCCTAAAATGAACGAAACAATGACAACATCTGGAGGGTTATATTTTTATGGAGCTTGGAATGCTGTGTTAGTTGTTGCAACATATTTCTTGATTCCAGAAACTAAGAGATATACATTGGAAGAATTAGATGAAGTGTTTAAAGAAGGTACCGCATCTTTTGCTAGAAAGAAAGTTCGTTCTTTAGTCAGATTTGGTAAATCTGGTTAGATATTTATACGTTTTGTTTTTATTTATTTAAATCAGTTGTAATTAAGCTGCCGAATCACATATACAGTTACACAAGATTTAACATTGAAGAAGGTAATGAATGCCTTTAACAAAACATGAAAAATAAATTTAAATGGCTGGTACTCAAAGTTCAAACTGATCACAATCTACACCCCATTGTTTGACTTCTGGTATCCATTGATCAATCGTTGCTTTCAATTTTAAATCATGGTTTGAATTTTCATTATAACAATAATTCAAACTCTTCAGACTTATTCAACAAAATTTTTAGAATTTCAATCATTTGAATTTGATGAGATAGTAACTGTTCATTATAACCATCAATTTTCAGTAATTGATTTTTGAATTCTAGTATTGTGGTTTGCAAATTTGAATATAAATGCTGGTTTTCAAATAAGGTTTTTAAATTTGAATCATTTTTTAGTAAATTTGGATGACTATGAATTGGTAGTTATTTTAGTGTTAAAAGTAGTTAAATATAAATCTTGGAATTTGAAAATTATTATTTCCTTTTGGGAAAAGATTGATTGAGACTTTAAGAATTCTTTAAAATGATGAGATATAAATTTTTGAAAAATGGGGAAATTTGGGGTTGATTAATTTGAATAAAACTTTGTCACTTGTGATGATGTTGTTGGGATTTGAAAATCAGGTGACATAATCATTTTCTGTATCGATTCATAAATACATTGAGTTTTTTTAGATCTACGATAAATCAAAACTTTAGAGAAAACCAAGCTGTATAGTGAAAATTGTGAAAATCAAAATATTAATATTGTACATAATGTGAAATAAATAATAAAGTTCTTTGGCAAGATCTTAATAAAGAATCAAAAAATCAGTTAGAATCATCAATTAAATTCAATCTAACCATTGTTGTCCATTTCTCTTTATCATATTCGCCAATGACACATTCTGGATATTCCTCATTTTGTTCAGTATCAATTGAATCTTGCTGTAAATTAATAGACTTATCTTTTAAAATGATTGAATTTCTCCTAATAATTGGTTTATCAAGATTTAAATTTAAAGTTGATTTTGATTTTGAGGGAGAATGGAAAATGTTCTTAATTGGTGAGTTTGAGCAGGAATGTTTATGTTTCATTGGAGATTGTTGGTTTATTGAATGAGATGGGGAATTTTGTAAAGAATTCAATGACGTTGAAGAATGAAAATTTTTAATTAATGATAAATCAACTGATTTAAATGGGGATCTTTTTCTTAATGATGATTGAGGAGGTAGAGTTACTGTTGATGAGATTAAATTTGATGATGATTTCAATGGGGATGATAAAGGAGTTAATTCCATTGAGTAATGTTTTGATTTTGTTAAAACGTTTAAAGCATTTTCTGTTGAATCATCTTGATTATTTGATTGAGTTGGAGTTAAAATATTTTGAGAATGTGTAGAATTAGATTCTTCATTCTTTATAGTTGATATTGTAGAAATATCATCAATATCGTCATTAAATTGATAATTTTGTTGCTGTTGTGGTTGATGCTGATGCTGAGGTGATTGTTGCTGTAAATGCTGAGGTAACATTGGAATGTTTTCTAAGCCATCTAATACATTAGAATCTTCATCATCGTTTGATATACCGTCACTCGATAAATCAGGTAGTAAAGATTCCTTTTGTGGACTTGAAGAAGATGTAGATGAAGATGATTGTTTATCTTTAGTTTTCACAATGGCAGAGTTAACAGTGTTTGGATTTGAATTTGAATTGAATTTCAGATGCGGAGGTAATAATTCAATTGGGATTCTTCCGATTGTTAATTTTTCTAAATCTATTAGACTTGGTTTTTTGGTGGCGATTGTTGTTATTGTTGGGATTGTTGCTGTTATTGAAGAAGCGGTTTTCAAATTTTTAGGTTTTGGTAATAGATTCAAATCTGCAGTGTTGACTGATTTTGAGCCAAATAATTGATTTTCCAAAGTTAAAGAAGTTTTTGAGTTGTTTGATACTCTACCAATTGAACTATTATGCTGATCAATCAAAGTATTTGAAGATAATTTGAAAGATTTTAAGTTGTTGTATTCATTTGAAACTTTTTGTGAATAGGGTATTTCAGTGCTTGCCTCCAAACACTGTTGTAGTTGATGGGCTGCGTATGACTGCTGTATGATGGATATTGAGTATCCTTTTATCATTAGAGATATTGAGTATACTGATAATAAGAAATTCAATAATATTGAACGAGTTGAAGTTGATGCTGCTGTATTTTGAGATGATATAAGTTTGTTTATAAGTATGAGACCTGTTGCCAGTGACAGAGTGGATGTAACCATAACAGATAGACGAGCTGATGCGTAGTTCCTCTGTCGCAATTGCAAGATTGATGTAGGAGCCAGTATTTCAGACACGATTAGTGGGATGTAAAAAGGAGAGTAGCTCGTGACAGCCAGTGAAATAGCCAGTGCAGCTGTAATCCAGGCACAAACTGCAAGTGGTATCAGTGTGAGCAGCATTAACCTGGGGTTGTCTAGCTGGTTTCAATTTTGGTTTGAAATATTGTTTTGTTTTGTTTTGTTTTGATTTATTAATTTTCTTTGTAAATTTACATTTTTATCTGACTACCTGAGAATAAGGTGGCGAGTTAACATACATACATAAATGCATATATACATACAAATGAGCAGAGTGCTAAAAGGAATTGACTATAAAGTGGCGACAGCCTCGATTTCAACTTCGACACCAAGCGGCAAAGCAGCAACAGCAACACAGGATCTTGCTGGCTTGTGGGTGTTGAAGTGTTTTGCGTAGACAGCGTTGAACTCAGCAAAGTTGTTCATGTCGGTGAGGAAGACGTTGATCTTGACGGTCTTGTCCAAAGAAGAGCCTGCTTCCTCCAAGATGGCCTTGACGTTCTGGATACATTGTTCAGCTTTGACGGAGATGGAGCCTTCAACTGGTTTGCCCTCGCCAGTGTAAGGGATTTGGCCAGAAACGTAGACGAAGTTGTTGGCCTTGATGGCCTGGGAGTAAGATGCTGCTGCTGGAGGAGCCTTTTTGGTGGCGACGTAGGAAATAGACATTCTGCTAGAGGCTGTTCTGGCTGTTCTGGCTGTGTTGGAGACGAGTGTTCTGAACATTGTAGTGGCAAGCAAGCTGATTATATATGTACAAAAAGAAAGAAGGAAAGAAGTCCACGACTCCACGACAAAAGAGCTGCAGACTCAGAGCGGACCGATCTGACTCTGCTGGCCGTTCTGCGAAAACAATAGATAGTATAGTATAGACTAGACTAGTCACTACAGACAACCATCTTCTCTATGTACATCTATTACTAGCACTATCATCATCACTGCAACTATAAACATGGGAATCTAATTTTTGAAGACCTATTTACTGTTGTCCTCACCTGCAATAACCTCACCACTGAGAGGTTGCATGGCCTCGTAATGCTTTCTGAGCTGCTGCTGCTCCTCGTGCTCCCGCTTGTTGGCTAGCAGCTTCTGCTTATTCTTCTCCTGCTGTCTCTGTGCGTCCTTGATAGGGCCCTGGTGCAATGCGTTACGCTCTTCGTCCTGGACCTTGTGCACCCAGATCACCGTGGCTGTTGTGACCAGAATGGTGGAGGCCAGTGTAATTTTGCTAGCTCTGGACATCTTGTTTCTGCTTCTCTTCTCGTCTCGTCTATATCTCTGCTCTTTGCTCTTCTCTAGCAGTGCAATGCAGTTGTAGTGTAACAAACTTGTTCAAGACGCTGAAATACTTTTGTTCTGCAACTTTTACAACTAATTTTCCCTTCATAAAATAAATAAAAAATATCCTCAATTTATTGTACATAAACTGCTCCAAAAGCTCATCATCTATCACAACTTCTTAGACAATGCAGCAGGTACGTTTTACTGCAACTCTTCTACAGGAGAGAACCACGCATCACACACCTCCCATCTTCCAGTGACATCAACTAACCAACTAACCAACAGCTTGACTCCTCGAAACCCATATTTATCCCAGGTCAGCAGCAACAGAACCAGGACCCTTTGGCCCACTCAGCTTCAAGCTACTCAAACTACTCTTATTCAAACCATGCTCAGTCGCTGAGAAACCCTTACCACTCCATCAACAACAACAACAATAATAATAATAATAATAATAACAACAACAATAACAACAATAACAACAACAGCAGCTTGATCAACGGTATGAATAACAGTTTGTTGTACAACTCTCCACAGGCTCATCCTCCTTCGGAATTGTATCACAACTCGGTGCTATCATCGTCTGCAAACTCAACAACGTCCAATTATTTCAATAATAATAACAACAACAATAACAACAACCATATTGGTTCTCATCTCAACGCTAACAATCTTGCAAACTCATACACTCCTTTTCATAACACTCCAAATGCAGTGTCATCTTCATACTCGTCAATTCACTCCAATCCAACCATAAATCAGTATCAAATTCTCATTAATAATAATAATAATAATAATAATAATAATAATAATAATAATAATAATACCCAACAACCACCTGCTTACTTCAATAGCTTTTCACATTCTTCACATGCTGAACCAACTACAACAATATCCCATCATACTGCATTTAGCTCATCTCCACAACATTCTATTCCTATCCCTTCTCATTCACAATCTCAACCTTTCAACACTCAATCACATGATCAACAACAAGAACAGTTACATTATTCAGATAGAGTTTTTTCATCATCTGTATCACAAATAACTTTAGCTCCATCAGAACCTTCTCTTGATATTATAAACCACCCTTCAAATGAACTATTACTAATGTTAAGTGCCTTACTACAAAAAATCGTTGATGCAAATGATAATCTTCATCCAAATCATCATCATCATAGTCATCATCATAATTCCTCTTCTTTTACAAACTCATCTACAAATACTTCACCACCTCCTCATTTCTCATCATCATCATCATCTTCTTCTTCATCACCTTCTTCTTCTTCAAATAACAAATATACTGCCAATGTTCTTGCATTCCATGGAAGAAACGTACCAGCTATCTCATTACATGCATATCTAACAAGAATTTTAAAATATTGTCCAGTCACAAATGAAGTATTTTTAACTTTATTAGTTTATTTTGATCGAATTGCAAAAAGAGCAAATTTTAAAGATGAACAACAATTATTTGTAATGGATAGTTATAATATTCATAGATTAATTATTGCAGGTATAACAGTTTCTTCAAAATTTTTCAGCGATATTTTTTATAAAAATTCAAGGTATGCAAAAGTTGGAGGTTTACCCTTAGAAGAATTAAATCATTTAGAAATTCAATTTCTTTTATTGACTGATTTCAAATTAATGATTCAAGTTGAAGAATTACAAAGATATGCTGATTTATTATTGAAATTTTGGCATAGAGAAGGTTCATCACTTTCGTCAAATTCATCTTCAAATAATACTTCAAATTGAATCCAATATTTTCTCATACAACTTCTAGATGTTCAAATCTTTTATACCTTCCTCCCTTTTCCATCAACAATTTAATATTTAATTTATCAACTCTCTTTCAATTCGTTAAATTATAAATAATCTTATTTATCATTTTTATTTAATTTTTATTTAATTTAATTTAAATGTTTGATTTTAGTTCTTGTAGTGTTCAACCGTTAACGGTCAATTTTCAAAATTTAAAGGTGATGAAAGTTTTGAATTAGATAATTTCTGACTTGCTTTTCATGTCAATTTTTTTTTTTCTTCCTGCGGCATGTACATCTTGAAAAATTTCATTTCAAGTCCAAATTGCAAAATAAAAATTATGACTGAAAATTGTTAAAAAATTGAAAATCAACGTTTTTAAGAATCACATTTAAAAAAAATTAGATCTAAAGAAAGTTCATCATGGATTTAGTTAACCATCTAACTGACAGACTATTGTTTGCTGTTCCAAAAAGTACGTAAGAACAGAGCAGGCGAATCTTGAATATATAATAATAACTTTTTGCTTTTAGAGGGCCGTCTTTATGAAAAATGTTGTCAACTACTTAAAGGTTCAGACATTGAATTCAACAGATACAACCGTCTTGATATTGCATTATCTACAAACATGCCTATTGCTTTAATTTTTTTACCAGCTGCTGATATCCCTACTTTTGTTGGTGAAGGTCGTTGTTCTTTAGGTATTACTGGTGTTGATCAAGTTAAAGAAAGTGATGTTGATGTTAAACTTGCTTTAGATTTGAAATTTGGTAAATGTAAACTACAAGTTCAAGTCCCAGTCAAATCAGAAATCACTGATCCAAAACAACTAATTGGGAAAACTATTGTTTCTTCATTCACCAATTTAACAAGAAAATATTTTGAAAATTTAGAAGGTGTTGAATCTGGTGCTCCATTGAAAACTAAAATTAAATACGTTGGAGGTTCAGTTGAAGCTTCTTGTGCTTTAGGAGTTGCTGATGCCATTGTTGATTTGGTTGAAAGTGGTGAAACAATGAGAGCTGCAGGTTTAATTGATATTGATACAGTTCTACCAACTTCTGCTTATTTAATTCAATCAAATAATCCAACTCATCCTGAATTAATTGAAACCATTTATAATAGAATGTTGGGTGTTTTAACTGCTCAAGAATATGTTTTATGTGAATATAATGCTCCAAGAGATCAACTAGATACTTTATTAGCTATAACTCCTGGTAGAAGAGCCCCAACTGTTTCTCCAATTGATGATGAAGGCTGGGTTGCTGTTTCTTCAATGATTCAAAGATCCAAAAAGGGTGAAACTTTAGATAAACTGAAAGCTGGCGGGGCCTCTGATATCTTAGTTTTAGAAATTTCAAACTGTCGTGTTTAAATAATATAAAAAGTTGACTGTCTATCGATTATTTAATGAATCATTTGTTTGTATTAAAAGGTTAAACGAGGAATCATTGGTTACAAATCTAAACAATGATTGATTGTTTTAGGTTTTTTTGTTATTCATTCTATTGAATTCAGACCCAAATATTGTGACTTATAACTCATTTTTATCTTATTTGTTTCATCTAGTTGTGAAATCATTTGAATTTCAGTATTTCATATATATATCTATCTATCTATAGTTTGAACCGTTTAAAGTTCTCAGATTAATATTTAACAAAAACTGTGCCAATTATATATTCAACAAGAAGTCGAGTACATGACTAGCTCATCCAATAAATTTAACTCATCAGTTCATATGACTGCTAGCTGGTTTGCTTCTCAGAAGTCATAATATATCGCCACATATTCCAGCTAAAATAATTAATGGATTGTAATTACAATAATCATTAACACTCAAGATCTGGTTATGTAATGAGAATTTAGGAACTTTTAAATATATTTCTTGTGGCTGATGCAAGCGTCGAATGGACGTTAATATATAATCGAGCCTGAAGATCTTTCAAAGTTTAATGGAAGTGGTTGTGATCAATTAAAATAGGTGGTTGATCTCATGGTACTAAATTAGAGTTGGTGTTCAGTAGTTTTAAATATTTCCTGTCAATCACAAAATATTGTATTCGAGTGATATATCAAATTAATGTAGCTGCAATGATGAAATTATAAATTTAAGTTATTAATATTTGTGGCAAGTGATTTTATCAAGACATTTGAATTTAAAATAAAGTTGTAAAAATTGAGCTAATTAAAGCTTTTTACGCATATTTACCACAACAGAAAAACACTTAAGATCAGTCTTGATTTTTTGAATGATCATTGTTTTCAAAGAATAGGCTAAACAGGTTGATGTGAACCCCATCAATAGGCAAGGATTATCTTATTTATATAGCATATAGGTACTGTCGTTACCGAGTGCACAGGCACAATTAGCTGTCTGTGATCAAAGTAATTCCTTAATGTTTGTTCTGACTTGAATATAAAATACGCAATTTCTTACACACAGAGGTGATTAAAAAGTTGACTAATATCAAATTCCTATAAACATTTATGGTTAACGTCTTTCAAGATAAAGGTAAAAAAAAAGTGAGATAAAGCTGTAAAATAAAATAAAAGAAATTGAAACAAAATAATAAATCCACGCAGCTAATAACAATGGGAATATCAATATCATAAAGCAAGAAAGAAATTGAATGAAGTATAATAAGATTGTAAACCGACAAAAAAGCAAAACAAATACACATAGATAGACGAACACACAAAATAGGTTAATAATAATAACAAACACCTTACTCCTGAAACTGAAACAAATAAATTAAAATGGAAACCAATTATTATTAAAATGAAAAGTAATTATTTGAATGAATTATTAGAATAAGCAAAACTATTTGCTCTTCTTTGGGGTGGTCCTCTAACTCCTAATGGATTTTTAGAAAAAGACAATCTTATTCCACCTTTTGTTGAAATACTACCATTTGGTCTTGGTAATTGACTTCCATATAATTCAGCCAATGCAATTGTTGCATGTGCAACATCTTCAAATTCAACAAAACACATTGGGCCATGTTGATTGGAATTATTATTATTATTTGAACCATTTGACCCATTAGTTCCATTTGAATTAGAGTTTGAGTTTGAGCTATTTTGTTGATTTTTATTACGGAATGATAGTCTTTTGAAACCAGTTTGTGGTGAGAATAACTCACGCAATTCACTTTCAGTTGTATCAGGAGGTAAATTTCCAACATAGAGAGTATTACATGGTGGATTTTGATCAGCCGGATTAATTGGTGGTGGAACTCTTGCTAATAATGATAAATCCGCTTGAGAGTTTGAGTTCGGGTTTGTTGTGCTTGGTAATTGAACAGTAGAAATCGTTGATGCTTGTGGTGATTGACTATTATTTGATGATAAATGACCAGAAATTGAAGGTTGCGACAGTTGGGTAGTTAACAATGGTGATGAAATTAAATTATTTGATCCATTAGAATTCACAATATTTGATCCACTTCCATTGCTACTATTATTGTAGAAAACTGAATTTGATCTTCTACTTCTATCCCAATCAACTATAAGCCCACTTGATGAACCATTTTGAGAATATGATCCAGCAGTACCGGCTGTAGGACCGCTCATTAAGTTTCCAGCTGAAGATGGAGTTGGTTGAGTAATATGTGACAATGGATCTTGACCCTGTTGAGAAATTGAAGATTGATGTGATGAATGTAAAGATTCCACTGGTGCTGATTGTGGAGGTGCTTGCCATGGATCTCTAACAAGTTGGTTTCCCAATCCATTATTGGCATTTAAGGAAGAGTTTGATTCTGCCAAAGATTCATGAAGTGGTTCATTAGCAAATGGATCACTGAATAAAAATCTTGATCTTTGATTTCCAACACTCGGCCTTTTACCAGAAGAATTCGTATTATTATTAAGATTATTGGACTTTATAGAGTTAGAAGTTCCATTCAAATGATTGTTATTTGTTGTAGCGTTCAAGAAACTCAAACCTGTTTGATTGAAAATTTCATCAATAATTTCAGCTTTCAATGTGTATGGATAATGAGGTCCAAATATCTTGTTTTTCTCAAAAAATTGGGAATAAGTTGATGCAGTTGATAATGATGAAAACCTTGCTAAAATATACCAATTGTTATTTGAATCTGGTAATAATTCTAGATTAATAAAATCTTTAGCAAATGTGAAAATACAATAAGCTTCCCTAATTGTCAAATCTGACGGCAAATTTCTAATTCTTAAAGTATAAATGCCTTGCTGTTGTGGGTTTTGTTGTGATTGCTGGTGTATCTGCTGACTCTGCAGAGAGTGATCATCAGATAGTGATAAACAGTTCATTCCAGCAGTCAAACCAATTGGTGATGGAGGTTTAATCGAACCTCTTCTCAAGTTTGAGTCAACAAGAGTGTTCAAACTTATATTTCCTGTAGTTGGAGAGGTGCCAGATGATGACATCAATTGATTGAAACCCAATGAAGAGTGCTGAGGAAAATTCTGTAGTTGCTGCTGCTGACTTTGTTGAAACTGCTGTTGCATTTGGATATGTTGATGCTGTTCTGGAGAAATCAATTGACTTGTCATGGTTTTCACCTAGCTAATGATTAGTTGTTGTTTATAAAATGAATTCTTAATGATGCTCGATGAAATGTCAGTGGTTTAATTTTCAAGGATTTTTTTTTGATTGAAACGATGTTTTGAAATGCTAAATTAATGAATTGAATGAATGTTAAAAACCAAGAATCCTGTCTTTTGTTCTGTGAATATCAATTTAATATTAATTGATTATAATGGTAAAAAATGTTGTTGATGAAAATGAATAATAATAATAATAATGATAATAATAGTAATAATAATACAATTAATTAAACTTATCTTTAAATTATGACGACAAGTTAATTGATTGATATAAAAAATGACGAATTTTGTAGATGTTGAAAAAAAAGAGGTAACAAAAAACTAATAAATGATAACTGAAAAAAAAACTCTGATGCAAAATGACAATTGAGCAAGTTATGAAATAGCAAAATTTCAGAGAGATGGAGTCTTAAAAGAAACCAACTTCAAGACAAAGCACACCTTTCAAATCCTAAAAAAATTATCAAAATTTGAGAATATTTTCGAATCAAATCTCAAATAAAAAACAACAACACACAATTATTCTGATAGCACCTATTTATATCCAAACTTCTTAGCTTTAAACTTCCTCACCCTTTACTGTAGCTGTAAAGGTTTGTTTGAGAAAAAGAGTTGAACAGACGCTAAATGAGAATTGATTGAGCGTGATGAAAAGAAATGGGTGGCGTTTCCAAAGCGTGTTTAATAACTGAGAAAGCCTGTGATGGTTGTGAGCTGTGTAGAGCCGGTGTCTAGCAGATGTCCACGCGTTTGGGTACGAGCGGTTGAGATGAGGAGAGTTGGGTTGAGATGAGTTGAGTTGAATGTAACCAAGCACGAACTTTGTTATGATTGTTTATTATTTGTTTATTTTGTTTTATAAATTCAATTCATTTTATTTCTTTAAGGAGTGAAAAAACGAAAAAAAACGAAAAATTTGGAAAGACGACAAATTTCACCGCTATGCAGCGTTTTCTGCAGCAGTTTTTGGTGCTTTTCAGCGCTGGAAAGAGCTTCCAGTGTCTAGTAGTACCACTGGGCCTATGCACTGGTTTTTCAACCAGCTTTTTACGTGCCGTGTAGCTCCTACTGGTGACCTTTACCATACTTAAAGAAAATCCAACCAATCATAGCGCGACATCCTTGCACCGGATAAAGTGGGAAGCAAAAAAATTAGTAAGCACTGACACATTTTCAAAGAAGTACCATTGATCAATATTGATGTTGGTTAAAAAAGTCTGATGTGAAGTTGAAGTCAAATAAACTGAAGTTAGTGACTACATTTAAAATTGGCCCAAATTTTTTCTGGTTGTTCACTTAAACAGAATATAATTAAATAAAAAAAAATGTCAAGAATTGTAACACACAGATCATATTATTATTTAGCAACTTCAATGACCACTTTACCTCTGGCTTTATGTGTGTTTAGCTTGTCGAAGGCTTGTTGGAAGTCCACTAATGGATAAACTGAGTCAATCTTGGTCTTCAATTTACCTTCTTTGATCAATTCAACAGCAGTGGTTAAAAAACCATGATTGATTCCAGAATATTTGTAATTGAATTTTGCCCTAAAATATGGTAAGAATCTTTTCATATTACCCCAATAGAATAAGGTAAACGCACTAGCTTTGTAGTCACCGATGGTGTTACCAGCAACAGAAACGAAACCACTGTTTTCTTTTGCTGGTTTCAATAAATTATCTGCAGCAGAGTAAATATCTTCTCCTCCAACAGTATCAAAGATCAAGTCAAACTTTTCACCTTTGAACTCATTGGCAACAATTTTTTCTAATTCAGAGACAACACTATCAACTTTGTTATATTCCACAACTAAACGTGCACCAATTGATTTTACCCATTCAGTAGTGCGATCAGAATTAATAACAACGATATCTTTAACATGATATTTTTCATTCAATAATTGAATGGCAAAAGTGGCAACTGAAGTACCACCACCAACAATCAAAATTCTAGAGTTTTCATTTGGTTCTTTAAAATGACTGAATGCAGTTAATGCTGTACCAAAAGTTAATGGAATACTAGCAGCATCGTTATAGCTAAGACCTTCTGGAATAGCAGCAATATCAACGTTTTTAGTGATATCCAATTTGAAATATTCTCCTAATGAACCAGTTTCTGCAAAAACTTCTGTAATCATACCAAAAACTTTGTCACCTTTCTTAAAATTTTTAATTTCTAATCCAACAGCTACAATTTCACCACTGTAATCTCTAACAATACCTTTTTGATTTTTTTTGAAAAAAAAATATTTAGATGTGTTGTACAAGATGGAATCAACTGGATTTAAAGCAACAGAATGAACTTTAATGAAGACTTCAGTTGGTTTTAAAGTAGCAACATTAAAAGTTTTCTCCTTCAAAGCTAAAGCTTCATTATTATTAAGGTATGTGACTTGTTTGTAACTGATTATATCTGATATTGTTTGCATATTGATTGAAAATACTGATTTGTAAATGATTCAATTTGCTTCACTGGTAGCTCAGCAAACTAAGCTTTTAAATAAAAATTTTGATCCTATATTCAATTTCTAAGCTTCAAAATATTTTTCTTGACATTCTAGAATTTTAACTGGAATTGAACGGACTTCGGTTTTAACAACTAACAATTTCCACTGAAAAAAAATTATGCAAATTAAAGTGGGTTTGTATGATGTATGATAATGTCTTAAGGTATGAGCGACTCGTATTAAATACTACATTACTAATTCTTTGAGGTGTCCGAGACGCTATAATCTATGAAATGGATTATAAGTACCATTGAAAATCTGTTATTTCAATAGTTTAGCATGATGCGAACTTATAAGTAAAGATGTATTCAACTTTTAAAACTAATTTGAAGCTTTGAGAACTTCAGTTCCACGATGTTATGTAGTATGTACTAGTTGGTCGTAGATTGATGTTATATTAGACAAAAAAAAAGGTACTACAATTTTTTGAAAACTTTTATATGAAAGACGTTAAATAAAAACGATTAATAAACAAATATCAATAAACTTTGTTATCCAAATTCTTAACGGGTAGCCATGGCTTTTGTAACAACACGTTTTAATGCAACTTCAGCTTTTCTGTAATCATCAGCAGATGATTCTTCAATTTCTAAAGCAGCTAAAGCATCAGATAAAGCAGCTTCAATCTTGTCTTTAGAACCACGTTTCAATTTAGAAGATAAAACTGGGTCAGTAACAGTAGATTCAATTGAAGAAACGTAAGATTCTAAACGTTGTTTGGCTTCATGACGTTTGGAGAAAGCTTCATCAGAAGATTTGAATTTTTCAGCATCTTCGATAGCTTTTTCAATATCAGCAGTAGATAAACGACCAACAGCATTAGAAATGGTAATGTTAGCAGATTTACCAGTGGATTTTTCAACAGCAGTAACTTTTAAGATACCATTAGCATCAACTTCAAAGATGGCTTCTAAGACTGGTTCACCAGCTGGTAAAGGTGGAATTCCTTTCAAGTCAAATTCACCTAATAAGGTGTTTTCTGCACAGTTAACACGTTCACCTTGGTAAACTGGGAATTGAACAGTGGTTTGGTGGTCAGCAACAGTGGTGAAAGTTCTACGTTTGATGGTTGGAACAGTGGTGTTTCTTGGAACAACTGGAGCAAAAACATTACCTTGCATAGCAACACCTAAAGATAATGGGGAAACATCTAACAATAATAAATCTTTGGTTTCATCAGAAGTAGATTGACCGGTTAAGATAGCACCTTGAACAGCAGCACCGTAAGCAACAGCTTCATCTGGGTTAATGGATTTTTCTAATTGTTTACCATCAAAGAAGTCTGATAATAATTTTTGAACTTTTGGAATACGGGTAGAACCACCAACTAAAACAACTTCGTCAACTTGGGATTTTGGAATTTTAGCATCTTTTAAGACTTGTTCAACTGGGTCTAAAGTAGATTTGAATAAACCAGCGTTTAAATCTTCAAATCTAGCTCTGGTTAAGGTAGAAGCAAAATCTTCACCATCAAATAAAGAGTCAACTTCAACAGTAGTGGAGGTAACAGAAGATAAAGTTCTCTTAGCTCTTTCAGCAGCAGTTCTTAATCTTCTTAAAGCTCTAGCATCACCAGAAATATCGTTACCAGTTTTCTTTTTAAATTCAGCTTTGAAATGTTCTAATAAGTTGGTATCAAAATCTTGACCACCTAAATGAGTATCACCAGCAGTAGCTTTGACAGTGAAGACACCACCAGCAATGTGTAATAAGGAAACATCAAAAGTACCACCACCTAAATCAAAGATTAAGACGTGTCTTTCTTTTTCAGATTTACCGGCACCTAAACCATAAGCAATAGCAGCAGCAGTTGGTTCGTTAATGATACGTAAAACATTTAAACCAGCAATAGCACCTGCATCTTTGGTAGCTTGACGTTGAGCGTCATTGAAATAAGCTGGGACAGTGATGACAGCTTTTTCAACTTTTTGACCAATTTTGGCTTCAGCAATTTCTTTCATTTTAGTTAAGACCATTGAAGAGATTTCTTGTGGAGAGAAGGTTTTGGTTTCACCTAAGTATTCAACTTCAATCAATGGAGCACCATTTGAGTCAATAACTTTGAATGGCCATGTTTTGATATCTTTTTGGACGGATTCTTCATCGAAACGACGACCGATCAAACGTTTAGCATCAAAAACAGTGTTTTTTGGATTTAAAGCAGCTTGATTTTTAGCAGCGTCACCGATTAATCTCTCTTCAGCAGTGAAGGCAACGAAAGATGGAGTAACACGGTTACCTTGTTCGTTACTGATAATTTCGACAGCACTGTCGTAAGTAGCAACACATGAGTAGGTAGTACCTAGATCGATACCAATAGCACCTGCAAAAACACCTTCAGCCATTTTGAGTTAATTCTAACTTGGTTGTTGTAGTGTTTCCAAGTGAAAAATTAAAATTTTTGCAAAAATTTTTTGTTGTATGTTTGCGTGGAAAAAAAAAATTTGCAATGTAACCCGGCTGGTAAGGCTTACCCTGTGATTGGCTCATTTTTTTTTTTTTGAAAATTGAAGTTTTGAGCAGCAAGGTTTTTTTAGTGGAATCCTATAGCTATAACAACATGATTTAGAAGTATTTAGTGAAATTTAGAATAAATTTAGCAAGTTTGGAATTATAGTTTTCCCATGATTGACATTCGAGAATGGCAAAACAATGAACACAAATGAATCAAACAACTCCATAGTTTCTAAACAGATAAATTTCATTTTCAATGATTGATAGAGCAGCATCTATTTGCTTTTTATCACCATTAACTCTAATAAACTGAGTTATATCTTCATGTCTTGAAACTTGATTTTTCCTAGAGATTCCTTTGTCATTAGATGGTACAATGTTTTCAATATCATTAAACTTGGATAATGGAACAACTTTAACAAAAGCGTTTGATTTTTTTCTGATTTCCTCAATCTTTATACCATTTTTACCAATTAAAAATGACACTTCTTTTCTTTTCAATGGTAATAATATAGATTTATTTGGGGCATATTGTTGACAATTTTCAATGGAACTAAGATCGTCTTGGTAAATCAAATTGGAATATTTTGTTTTTTCAACGTTGGTGAAAGAGTTGGTAAGTTTTATTGAGGTGTAAAGCTTGGTTGGAATAGGTGGAGTTGAAAATGAAATACTAGTTGTATCATTACTTGTTATTGTTTGATAAAACATTTCCGGTATTTTTTGTTTGACAACTGAATATTTGAAACAAAGAAGTTTGGCCAGCTTCAAAACAATTGATTTACTCGAAGCTTCAACAGTGGTGATATTTCCTGGCAGAAAAGTGTAAGGAAAAGAAGTGATATCAAGATTTTTCTTTGTGATTAATGGATAATCGTGCTTTAATATCTCCAATAAAAATTCTCTAGCAGTCAATAAGATCAAGGAGTGTTGTGTTTTACCACTTGTTTTTTGATTCGTAGTGATAAAATATTGGATCAACTTTGAAAAGGTTAGTGTTATTTAGAAACAAACTTTTCTTTGAACTCCAAAACATACCTCCTTTAGATAGTATCCTCCAGAAGTATCAGTTACTGTCACCATGATATCTCCTGTGAAAGCAGCGACTTTTTCAACTCTTATTTTGGTTGTAAAATGGTGATAAATTTTGTTGGACACAGATAATGCAAGTGTTCCGTCTTGCGACAAAATAGTTTCAGAAATAAACTTCGTAACAGTGTTATAATTTGTGATGGTTTTAAATTCTAACACTTCTGAGAATGAAATCGCGTCTGTTCTGACATTGGACACCAATGAAGTGAATGTAGTTGGCTTTAAATGGCGTAAATTTGTGGTCAATGCGTCAAGCATAAGTTGTACTTCCATAATCAGCTGTTGCAATCCAACCGCTAGGCTCAATCTTTATGAATCTCTTGTATTCGTCAACTTCACTACAATTCAATACAAACTAAACTATCTGTGAAAAACTAAAATGTGTCAGATTTATAACTGCCACTTTTCAGATTTGAAGAAAAAATATTGACGAAACTACCCAAAACAAGTAACTTACTCTAGAGGGAAGCACTTCACATTTTATTGCAGCAATATGCTTGACATCACAGAAATTTTATCAAAAAGACGCAACATGCTGAGATTTACCATGTCGTACCTCAAATTTATTAATTTTTCACCAAAAATTCACCGTCCCAAAAATAAAAAAAAATGAAATAAAAATCTTCTTGTGAAATTTTTTCAGCCTTTAATCTTTTTATATATTTCCCACTAAAATTTACTGACTTATTACAATGTCTCACAGAAAATACGAAGCACCACGTCACGGTTCCTTAGGTTTCTTACCAAGAAAGAGAGCTGCCAACATCAGAGGTAGAGTTAAAGCTTTCCCAAAAGATGATGCTAAAAAACCAGTTCACTTAACTGCTTTCTTAGGTTACAAAGCTGGTATGTCTACCATCGTTCGTGACTTAGACCGTCCAGGTTCTAAAATGCACAAACGTGAAGTTGTCGAAGCTGTTACTGTTGTCGATACTCCACCAGTTGTTGTTGTCGGTGTTGTTGGTTACGTTGAAACCCCAAGAGGTTTAAGATCATTAACCACCGTCTGGGCTGAACATTTATCTGAAGAAGTTAGACGTCGTTTCTACAAAAACTGGTACAAATCCAAAAAGAAGGCTTTCACCAAATACGCTGCTAAATACGCTGCTTCTAACGGTGAACAAATCGAACGTGATTTAGCCAGAATCACTAAATACGCTTCAGTTGTTAGAGTTTTAGTTCACACACAAATCAAAAAAACCCCATTAGCTCAAAAGAAAGCTCATTTAGCTGAAATCCAAATCAATGGTGGTTCAATTGCTGACAAAGTCCAATGGGCTAAAGAACATTTTGAAAAAACTGTTTCTGTTGATGCTGTTATTGAACAAAATGAAAACATTGATGTTATTGCTGTTACTAAGGGTCATGGTTTTGAAGGTGTTACTCACAGATGGGGTACCAAAAAATTACCACGTAAAACTCATAGAGGTTTACGTAAAGTTGCTTGTATTGGTGCTTGGCATCCAGCGCACGTCAACTGGACTGTTGCTCGTGCTGGTCAAAATGGTTACCATTCAAGAACTTCTATCAACCACAAAGTTTACAGAGTTGGTAAAGAAGGTGATGAATCATCAGGTGCTACTGAATTTGACAGAACCAAGAAAACTATCACTCCATTAGGTGGTTTCGTTAGATATGGTGAAGTTAAAAACGATTTCGTCTTATTAAAAGGTTCTATTCCAGGTACCAGAAAGAGAATTGTTACTTTAAGAAAATCCTTATACACCAACACTTCAAGAAGAGCTTTAGAACAAGTTTCCTTGAAATGGATTGATACCGCTTCCAAATTTGGTAAAGGTAGATTCCAAACCCCAGCTGAAAAACACGCTTTCTTGGGTACCCTTAAAAAAGATTTATAAATTGTTTAGTATTTTAAGTTTTTAAAATATCTATCCAAATATATAATCTCAAAGTTTTTTAATTTTCATGATTTTGTTTAATCAATGTTCTATCTAGATTACTGAAATGTAGCTCTTCAATTTGTATTGTTATTTGACAATGTTGACAACTTAAAATTCAACAATTGGATTACTACAATATTTTCAAATCAACCCCAAAAAAAATATGCAATTTTTATCTTAAACACTACGACGAATCATCTTGATCAATGCCTTTCTAGCATCACAATCATCATCATCTTCATGTAATTCGTCATTAGAATATGAATAACTATTACTATCATTTTCATTTGATAAATAATTATCATTAAATCCATTTTTAGTATTATTTTCGTTATTAAATTCTTCATTAATTAAATTTAAATCACTCATGAAAAATGAATCATTAATCATTTTGGAAGGCTCGATAAACATTTCATTTAAGCCTGATGCACTTGATGGTAAACCTGTGTGTAATGCTAAAGCTAGAGGAGTAGTAGTAGTTTGATTTAATACATCTTTTTTAAGATTTCTTTTAATATTCATAGTGGATTTTTCTTGAAAGATTTCAGCTTTACCAGATTCATCAATTTTCAATGAAATTTTGAAACCAGAATATTGTGAAATTCTGTTAGTAGAAGTAAAATTTTTTGAGTTAGAAGAAGAGGAAGAATATTGTAATTCTGATGAATGCTTTAAAACTGGTGAGGTAAATGGATTCAATGATTTATTGTTATATGTTGATGATTTCATGGACTTACAAGTTGTTGTAGTTTTTGAAGTGAGAATTGGACTTGAATTCAACATAATAGTGCTCGAAGGAGATGGCATTATAGTAGAGTTATAATTGGTGCATTGGATAGAGTCATTACTTTGAGAGTAATAGCTAGGGTGGAAAGGTGAACATTGCATGATTGTCGAGAAGCAAGATGAATTTGGTGTCATTGGAGACGATGCAAGATTATTTTGTTGAATATGATTATTATTGTTGTATGATTGTTGTTGTTTTTGATTTGGATTAGTTTCCAAATTTATAGAATTCTGTAATCTTTGTTGTTTTGTAACGATGTTTGCTAATGGAGAAGACATTAACAAACTTGGATTAATAACAGAGTTAGAATTGTTTTTGGATTCAATAATAGGACTATTTGTTAAAGAAGCAATATTGTTTTGAGTTCTAGATGTTAATTTGTATGCACCTGGCAGTAAGTCATAGAAATTGATGCTTTTCTTTGTACTATTTGTCATTCTTCTCTTTGTTGGACTTGTTGTAATTGATTCATCAACATCATTCAATTTCAATAATAAACCACCTCTTGGAGAAGGGTTCACTGGAGATGTGATTGAAGCTGATCTCTTCCGTACTTTCATCATTGGGGATCTAACTTTAGGGACACCTTGCTTCACAGCAGCAGCAGAATTGGTAGCAGCAGGACTAGCAAAAGGCGATTCAGGCTTCACAGGTCTTCCACGACGTCTTTTTGGAGTGATTGCAGTCATAGCAGTGGAATTCATTGTAATTAAGATCAAAAGTGGTCAATTGTTGGTGAGTTGCGGGATGGAACCAGTACGATGAATGTATAGTAAAAGACCTCAACGTCGAATAGTCAACTCACAAAGTGGAAAACAGAGAGATCTAAAAAAATTTTGAAAAAAAAAATAGTGTGAAGATTTCAAAATTCAGATAATAAATTTTACTGAGGGCACACTTTTTTTGTAGGTTAGAATTAAAATCAGTGAGCTGTAAGTTGTAGTGACTCGTGAGTGTCCTGCACTGCGGTAGTTCTCCTTGATTCTGCACTTCTTTTGGGTAAGCTGAATGATACTGAAAAACAGCGAATCTCAACACTTAAATACCACCACCAATATTAAAGGCTTAAGCTAGGATAACCACACAATCTGCTCAGATTGACTACAAAACCCTAAATTGACAGAACCTCACGATCTCAACACTCTGTTTTCTATTTTTCACGTTGCCCCAGCCCTCAAAGAGCAACTTACCACTGGCAAGAGACACCACTGACAACACCATCTCTACTGCTAATTTTTTTCTCTCAAAAGACAATAACGACGCGTAAATTTGCAGCACTGACGCGTCTCATGGTTGCCTAAACGGGCAAATTGAGATTTGAAAGTTCAACTAAATTCCACTTTTAGTCTACACTGTAGACAGTAGAGTCTAGATAACTAGTGACAACTTCAAGATCACTAGAAGTGTTGGAGATCATCCTGCTATTGCATTCAGGGATTCTAAGATCGGCTCAACACTGATCATAACAACAATAACACAATTCAGGTACACACTGTTTAGTACTAGTACTTACTGTTTGCTATTCAAAAATTAGTAGTATGCTTATACTTTGCTCGCAGCTCAAGTCCGACAGCTAATTGTATAGTACTATTCAACTATTTACTCTATAATAGGTACAATATCAAGCTTCCTTATAATACAACGCAATCATCAATATTGAATACATCAATTAATAATATTTAAGAAATAGACCATCGAACCACCTAGTGCACTGCTAAACCTTAAAAGTTGGAGTGTGAAATTGTACCGAGAATATTGTTATCGCAATCAAGTTTCAACATATAATTTGAAATTTGATATACTAGACGTCAATATTACATACTGAATATCATCGATTTCAAGGTTGCTATTACATGATCGTCATCACTTGATTCAAACTGTCATCTTTAACATCAATGTTAATCATTGTAATTAATATATTTAAAACTTTAACACTAACTAATTAAAAACCAAAAATTAAACTTAGACCAAAAACTCTTTCAGATATTCAGTCAAAGGAGGTTATTTAACTGGATTTGTAACACCATTAGCACACCCTAATTTCACTCAACTGAAGAACATATAATAATCCCTCCATTTTTCATTCCTAAATCATTGGGAGTATCTTTGAACCTGATAACTTTATCATCAATTTTGAATTTCAATTTATTAACGGGAATTTTCAAAATTTCACCAAATTTTGCAAATGCTTTCCCCAATCTTATATTATATTTTGCTGCATAATATTTTTTAATATTAGAATTGATATAATGAATGACAAAAGTGACTTTCAAATCTGATGGTTCATTTGATACAGTTGATACAGTTGATGTACTTGACTTGTCAACAAGAGGTGCAATCTTTCCTAGCTTTTCTTTCTTTTTAATTTTCACTGGTTTTTCTATTTTCACTATTTTTTCTATGCTTGATCGAGCTGATACAATTGATGGATTTGAAGGAGTTGAAGAATCTGAAGGGTTTGGTTGAGCTAATAAATTTGTTGATTGTAGTGTTGGTAAACGTGATGATTCTGTAGAATTTACAGACTCAACACTTTTAGGAACATTTCTAACTTCTATGATATTAAATTCATTCAAATCAAGTATATCAATTAAATCTGCAGGTGTTGTTTTATACAAACAAATCGGTTGCTCTTTAATATGAAATTTAGTTTCATTTATAATTAAGTTGTTTGATTTCATATATATTAATAATTCAAATGTAAAATCATCATTTATACATTTTTTAAATTCAATGTTTGGTAATATTTTGAATTTGAATTTTTTATTAAATGTAACTGGCGGTGTTGAATGAGTTTGATTTAAATCAACCACCACTGATGAAGGTAGATCATCAAACTTTATTTCTTCCACATCAGAATAACTATCATCTTCACTCTCTTCTTTATTCTGATCTTTCTTTTTTTCTTTGTCTTTTTCTTGATCGTCAATATCAATTGGATCTACATCTACCAATTCCTGAGAGGGCTGTGTCATGGATATTACTGAGACCATTGGTGTTGGTGTATTAAAAGCTGTGAATATGGCTTGTGTTTGAGTTTGAACCAGAGAAGAATCGTCATTTGATAGCGATACAAAAGGTGAACGATATTGAGATTGTTGTTGAGATTGTTGTGAGTGTAGCTCAGAAGATTCAGTCAATAAAATATATTTCCTTTTATATGGGTTTTTCTCATCTTTGTAAACCAAATTTGGTTTCAAAATTGAAGTGTTGAGTAGGTTTGAATATTCTGAATATTCTAACTGTTTTGAGTTGGATGAAAAAAATATATCCACGTTATTATAAAGCATGTAATCTTGATCTGGATATTTACATTTACCAATATAAAAAAGCTGTTTAATTTCAACGTTGAATAATTTCAACATTGCAGCTTTAATTCTATCAAAGTCAGAATTTATTGGGAAATCTGTGAGCTTGTAAACTTTTTCTGTTGCACAGTCTATCAA
>JAJLVW010000002.1:114801-150758 GCA_030570535.1 Starmera pachycereana
TTTTGATATAACTCGATCTCGGATCAAGGATGAATTAGTATGTACTATGTACATAAATTTGGATTTTACGAGATTTTCTTACCTATGTTTGGAGTTCATAATTGGAGAGTTGTGGACTCTACATTAACAACTGATGAGTTCAAACAATGAATACTCAAACATTTCAATAAAATATTATACAAAATCAGACAGTGAAACCCCCAGACCCTAAGAATAAAATAAAACAATTAACCAAAAGGTCTATAATAACAAAAAACCAGCAGCAACAGCACCAATCAATGGCAAAGATGCAGTTAACTTGACATCGCCAGCTTTGGAAGTAGAAGAAGAACTTTTAGAGCTACCAGAAGCAGCAACAGAAGAAGTAAAAGATGAATGATCAGTGGATGTTACTCCATAGCTTGTTGAAGAAGCTTTAACAGTGACCAACGCAAATGATGAAGTTGAAGCGGAATCAGGATTTTCAGTAATTGCAACAGCTAATTTTGATTCTAATCTTGTAGAGTACCATGGTAGTTGAGTAGCTAAATTTAATGCTTCAGAAACCGGAAAATCGGTTAGCAATGTAGTGTACGAATCATCATTGTAGGTTGTTATTTGTGTGAAGTAGCTCATTAATTCATTTGGGATATTAAATGATGGATTATTTTGAATCAAAGAGATGTATTGGTTCAAGTTTGTTCTGAGGTCTGTTAATATGACAGTGGCTACTTCCACGTTGTTGGCTTGAGCATCAGGATCAGCTTGTGCGATAGGAGAAGCAGTAGTAGTAGCAGCTAATAAAACAGCTAGGATATGAAGTTGCATTTTGATGGTGTACACTGTAAAAGAATATGATAGTTGATAAATGGTGATATCAGTAGATTTGAAACAAATTTGGATGGTGGAAATGGTTTTAAATGGAAGTAGAGACAAGGGTGTTGATGTTTCGAAAAACGGTTGGTTGAAGCTTGAAACTTGAAAGAAATAGTGAATAACTCAAAACTAAATACTTGAAGAATTTATCATAAATTTAAGCCCAAAGGTGCTTAAGAAAACATACAAAAAGTGCGAGCTGCAAGTTGAAACCAAAGAAGTTTGAAGCTGGCGCACTGGCAACGGTGCGCTTTCTGGCAGCAGCAGACTGCAGTGCTTCGTTTAATACCCGTTCTGGTAACGTGGTGTTTTTTTTTTTTGCAACGGTAAAACTATGAACTTTTGAAACTTTAACTCTTCTTCATAGCTTTGAGTCTTGATCCTTTTGAACTCAGTTACAAGTTCAGATTCAAATTACAGTTCAAATTGTAAATCATAAAATATAATAGTCGTCTGTAGCAAGTTGCAACTAGTTCAAAGTTCTAACTTTTGAGTCTATCATGACGTAGTCAAGAAAATTATGCCGCAGAAAATGACTTCAGACTCCACTATAAGTGTGTTAAAGTTATAGCTTATACGATATACCTGATGGGTAGTAAATTAACGTGAAGAAGTTATGTAATTAGATAATAGAACTAGAAGTTATATATTTAATGATCGATCTATATTGTAAAACTATATAACTAAGAGGAAAGCTGGTTTCTTTCTTTAAATATTTCTAATGAAGTATAATTTGATAAAACTTTTGGGATCTTCTAACCAAGATCATTAATAACCTCAATGATCTTTAGAAGCTCTTAGTATAACATCATTAATGAATGATAGTAGTGAATAAAGTCCAAGTTCAGACTGATATCAAGATTTCAAAATTTCAGTCAGTGACTTCTCACGTGAGTAAAAGCATTTGCTGGAAGTTGAAGCATTAAAACTAATCAGCTGTTGCTCACTTTTATTATCTATATGTGCAGATGCTGTTATACCAGATCGAGGCTTTTGTAAACCAGCATATTGGTAAACAAACAATTATCAAATAGATACAAAAATCTGAATAATATCTTGTAATAATATATATATTTAAAGTGGGTATCTTAATACAGAGTACACTTAATATTTGTATTAAGAAGCTATATATAAACAGTAGTACTTCAGATGATTATGCTTCATAACGTACATAATATTGAGCAAAACCACAGGCAGTTGGTCGAATTAAGTCCACTCCTCTCTCATATTATTTTTACTGATTATATTTTTGAATTTGGATGCAATTGAAGATTTGTAGAATGAAAAATAAACAATATATGAATTGAACAGTGCTGAACTTTGATGAAAAACAAAACAAAGTAGCAACAAATTAGCTGTCAATTATAATTAATATTTTGAGAGCAAAATGAAAACAACATTATAATGAAGCCAAAAACTATATAATTGGAACGAATATTCATTGTAAAAATAAATTAAATCAAATGTAGTACGATTAATTCCCTTTGCAACTGTAATTGTGTATGCAGAATCTAAGTATACTGTTGAACAACATTTATCTAAACATCAAAACGCGTTGAGTACGTTGATGTCTTGAATTAACTCAAATATATTAGTATTAATTGTTGTTTGAGAGACATAGTAGACACTACAGATGTACGAGCTGGCAATAATTGGTTGTTTTTCCTGTGAATCATAACCAAAACAACAGTATTTGATTGCGTCTTGTAAATTCTAGTATCTAGTATCTAGTATCTAGTATCTAGTATCAGATATCTACTGTGACAATGACTAGGGTCTAGACTCTAGCTGCTAGCACAGTTGATAAACGATTCGCCGGTAAAAAATGACAGACGACGAGGCCATGTGTGATGTGACCACTGACCAGACACGTGAATAGAAAGTCTAAACTTTAAAGACTTAAATTGCATGGCCGAAAAGTTAAAAACTTCCAACTACTCGGGTAACGGCTTGATGACTAAGCTGCCATTTTAGAAGATTTGTAAATCCAGGTAAAAATGTTCAAAACCTGTTTAGGCAATTGCTGTTTTAAGATATACAGGATTTTGTCATTTTATGAAATTTAAAGCCAGCAAAATTACAACTCAAATTATAAAAGGATTAAAATTTGTTAGAAAAACAGGAATTTCTAACTCAAATTTATTGCAAATTACTCCCCAAAAAACCAAAAACCTTGTGATAGTTTCTTTCATCAACTGTATCAACTTACATTTTCTAAATTTTCTCCAAAACCATTTCCATTTAGTTGAAATCTACCACTTTACTGCTCGGCTTGACGGCTTGCTCATAGTCATCCCAAATCAGTAAGTTTCCAAATTTGGCACTTTTCTTGCTGAAAACAAAAAAATTTCTCCAATCCGAGTGGATTAAAAATCAGTTTTAGGCTTTAGCTGTTTTATCAAGAAGCTGTTTTCAAAAATAATAATAATAATAAAAAAAAAAAAACAATTGTAAATTGCATTTTTCTTTCTTTGAATTGATCACACAAATCGTCAAATTCTGATTGAAACTCCTACATTGCACAATGAAGTTTTCTGCTGTCGTTGCTCTTTCATTGGCCTCCTTATCCATGGCCGCTGCTGTCCCAGTTGCTCAAGATGATGTTGATGTCACCACCACAACCAACACCCATAAATACGGAAAATTCGATAAAACTCATCAATCTGAAACTCCAAAGGAAACAGGTACTCATAAATACGGAAGATTCAACAAAACTCAAGCCTCATCTACTCCAAAGGAAACAGGTACCCACAAATACGGAAAATTCAACAAAACCCAAGCTTCTTCAACCCCAAAAGAAACCGGTACTCATAAATACGGTAAATTTAACAAAACTCAACCATCTTCAACTTCCACTTCTACTGGTACTCATAAATACGGTAAGTTCAACAAGACTCGACCATCTTCTACTCCTTCATCTACTGGTACCCACAAATATGGTAGATTTGATAAAACTAGAGAGGGAAAGGATGCTTCCGTTAATGGTGCCCCAGGTATGAACTCTGTTTATGGTGCTGGTATTGGTAGTGCTTTTGTTGCTGGTTTAGCTTTACTCATGTAAAGTTGAGATCTAAGTTCTCTTATTTTCTAACTTAAAATTTATAAAAGAAACAAATCTGTGATATGGTTTTCTTGTTGAAAGGTTTTTCTTAATTGTTATACATACATGATTATATTTTTTCATTGATATTGTTATACAATTTCTTAATTTATCAGTAACGTTAATACTTTTTTATAAACAATTTGATATTTAATAGATATTTATAATATGTAATATTCTTATTCTGGTTTATTTTGTAGATTTTAATTTGCTTTAACTGACAATTTTAAACTCTAGTTTGATCAAATTTATAATCAAACTTATATTGTATAAATTTCACCATTTCTCTTCAGGATTTCTTTTAAATTCTTCATATGCATCCGAATTAAACATTGAAATCTCTGTCTCATTATCTGCAAAAAAAAAGTTAGTTAATTGAAATCAATATTAACGATAGGCAATATCATACCTATGCCAAACTCATGTAATGGTCTATCACTTTTCAAATCTAAAACCCAATCATCATGATCTAAATTAACAACTAAATTCATGGGTTTTGATCCATGTGCATGTGTATATATTTTCAAGCTATCATATTCAACATTTCTATATGGTCTTAATCCCCCATTAGTATTAATGATTGATTGCATATCTGTTAATAAATCTTTGGCTGTTTTACTTGAAATATCATAATTTGTTAAAATATAATTCTTGACATTTCTATATGGGAATGATTTTATTATTCTGATAGTTAATGTTGATTGTGATAGTGGTTTAATAGTAGAAGTTAACGGTTCTTCCATATCCACCGTGTTGTGATGGTATAAGTATTTATCAAAGAAAATTTAAAATACCAAAAGAAAAAATATTATATTTTCGAATAATCAATTTCAAAATCTTCGATTTTAATTTTTCAGCCATGTAGACTTTTTTTTTTGTTTCAGGTAAAAGACTCAACATACTGGTGTCGAATTAATATCAACAAATCACTTGTGAAACACAGTGATTGCTACACACCGCAGTGACACGAATAGGGTCAAATAGGAGTTGAGGAGCTGGAGGATGTTTTTTTTTTCTTTATTTTTTGTAATGTAACATCTATTAGTTTTAATTCTATGTACTTTAACTATACACACGAATTCCCATGTTTGTTTAATACATAATTGGAATTAATTGACTATTTCTCTTTTACTTTCCATTTGGATTTAATTTTCCTTTCTACTGCTTTTTCTTTTCTTTTGATTTTATTGTATTAGATCTTATTTAAATCAAATCTCCCTATTATTCTTAAAGACTGCCTACTTTTTTCTTTTTTTTTTTTTTTTTTTTGTAAGATAACCTATATTAATAAAGAACTAATCAATAACTATGTACACTTCTTCGGTCCATTCTTCTGTTATTAACAGTTCAGGCCAGGTCAAGGGCTAAAATAAGTGAGGTAAAAGATTAAAAAAATCAAAAAAATTTAAGAACTCCTCATGGGGGGCTCGAACCCCCGACATTTCGGTTTCTCCTAGTTAGGCATTAAAAGCCGAACGCTCTACCAACTGAGCTAACAAGGACGAGTTCTTGTTTTGAAATTCCGCAGAAGTGTCATTCTCTTATAACAATATACTATACAAGGCAATTTTGTCCTTAAACGGCATAAAGATACAATAAGAATAAGATAATAATAATGATAATAATAATTATAATAATAAAGAGATGATTAAGATAACAATATAGAAGGGTGAGCTAAATTTAAAAAATGGTTACTGGATGGCTCAATCAAACATTGGGTTGTTTACACATATCTTCATTCATATGTTAATAATGAAGAATGAGTCTTATTTAATTCGTCAATACTTTGGTAGATGGATCATCAATTACAGGAACAGTTGGATAAATTTAGAAGAGCTTCGGATGCTATTGGAATTTATAACTTGTTAAAAGGTATTTTATATAATAGTATTAATACATGATATTTTGGAAAAAAAAAAGCAAGTAGCTAAAACAATTAAAACACATGACCCATAATTTTTTTTATGTCAAAAAGGTATTAAAGTTGATTCACACCGACGAAGATTTGATCTTCAGCTACCTTCGTATTAACAATTAAAAAGTTTATTTTAACAGACAAGAGGAAATCCTAGTGTCCTGGAATACAATTCCTTCCTCCCCCTCGGCTTGCTTGAAATATATATAGTAACATAATCTCTCAAATATCTAATTTAGAAGCCTTTCCTGTTGAGCAATATTCAGTTCAATTTTTAAAGAAAACATCAATAAACAAATCATAAACCCAGAATCTTCAACTGGATTAATTAATATGGCATTTGCTAACTGATAAACTTTTTTGGTGCAAATTCTGGATTCCAAGTTCTTAAATTTCTATAAAATGGTGAATAATATGAAGTATCAACTGCACATGAAACATTAATTGAATCTATGATTAAATTATCCCTTGACATATAAGCAGAAACAACTTCATCCCAGAATGGTAATGTTTGTTGATCATTATTTTCTGTATAATTACCAGCTCCTAAAATACTGGCAACATACTTTAAATATTGTGTATCTTCAATAACATCTAAGCTTCCAGCTCTATCAATAATACGATCATATAATTCTTCAGATGGGACTGAATAGTTTGTAACATCTCCTTCAATTACAATTTTATTCCAATCAGCAGTTATAACAATTTGAGCAGCTTCTGGATCTTGCATCAAATCAATATCAGTTTCAATATCGATTTCAATTGTTGAACCAATTGATTCAACATATTGATTATCAATATACCACCCATCATGTATGAACCTTCACAATCATTAGGTAAATCAGGATAAATACTAATTGCTTGTGCCACAGTAGTCATCATACCAGCAGCAAACACAACGATTGGATCATCATCTTTTTTAATATTCAACTGCATTAATCAAAGCAATTGCTCCAGCCATAGTATCATTGTATTTGATTTTATCCCATTTATAAGCATCTTATATCATATGCACCTTTCCAAATAAACTCACCAAAAAATTCTTGCCAAATGGTAAAAGTATCAAATGTACCTAATAATGGTTGCTGAGCTCCAATATAATGAGGAACACAAGTTGATAAATTATAAGTGGATAAAATATCATAAGCTTGACCTGCTCTATCAACTGATGATGCTGAACCAAATGATGTTGAAAGTCCAACAACATCGTGACCAGCTGCGGCTAGTGGGAATAAATTAATTGTAATGGTTGTAAACCATCGTTATCAATAAAGATTTTTTTGCAGTAACAAGCAGTAACTAAAGATAATAAAGTTGATAAATATTTCATTTTGTTGATACATGTTTTAACTGAAACAATAACAATAAGACTGAGGTAATATAGGTGGGTTATATACTCTCATAATCCAGTTTTCAAATGTAAGTGAAAATACATCTCTGGTTGTGGACATGAATTCCATATCAAAACAATTTCCCAAATGAGTGTCACATAAATATACTGTTTAACAGCTAATCTTTAGAATTCAACTGATAAAAAACCGGAGTTTGAACGTTATTGGTTTTGAGACAGTTGAAGAAGGTTTTTTGACCGTATTAAAAACATAACAACTTGTTCAGATTTTAACGTTGTAACACAATAATATCATAATTTTGCAAACAAAATGCTATAACTTATAAGACTACATTTGAATATTCGAATAATTAAACAAGAAAATGAAATGGCTTATGTGTGGGAGAAGATTTTTCTTGAAAAAGTTATCTATGATCTCAGTTTGGTTAATTCGAAGCTAATCAAGAGATTTGGTGATAAATATTAAAAGCCGAACGGACAAATATTGATAGTTTTAGAACAATTGAGAATAAATGATTTGGATATAATTTCACCAACATTGCAAATAAATTAATGAGATAATTTCACCTATTTTATTGTGTAAACAGAGTGTAGATAATTAATTACATATCTTTTGATATAAGGTTAATACTGATGTAAAAGAAAAGTTTTAGAAAGTCGAGCTTTCAATAGAACTTAACCACTTATAAATGTCCAATAAATGTACAATTGATGCATGTACTAATGATAAAATGCAAGTTTATTAGGCATGGAGCTATAAGATAAAATTGAATGTCAACTGATACCCAAATGGGTTAAGAAAATACCCAACCATCTTTTCAATTCAATCTCGTGCTTTGCTTCCAGTTTTGTCAAAGTGTTAAATCTAAAACTCATTGATTTATAGCAGATATCAGCTATCTCAGTTTGACTTGATTTCTTCAGTCTCTTACATTTCTTCAAAACTTCTCTATTGATCAACTTCTTGAAAAATTGTTTCTTTTCAATTATCTTTAATTGTTCATCTTTAACTGATGGTTCTTTGACAACAGCTTTCTGTGTTTTCTGTAAACGTTGTTTCAAAAGTTTATCAATTAATTCATCTTTTTTGATAACTATCTCATCAATGAAATATGATTTATTACTGGGTAGTTCTGAATTAACATGCTCTGTTCCAAATTTATTAATTATGCTATCAACCCTTTCAAAGTTGAGATCTAAAAGCAATAGTTTCACTTGAGCTAGCCCATCCACCAGTTCAATATAAATCAGTAAATAGTATGTGTGTTCAATTTTGAGTAGTACTGCTCTGTTAGCAGTATTTTCCGCAATATCTGAATGGTTTAATAATTTTTGAAAAACCCCCAGCGTATGCTCGTTATTTGAATATCTATTTTGAAAGGTTAGTTACTCATAGGTCAGTTGGGATTTTAGATCATCAAAAGTTTTCTAACTCACATATTATAAGGTTTGTCAACAATGGTCCATAACGGCGTGTACAAAGGGTCAATTAAACCAACAGTTTCTAGTGGATGTGATATGCTGGTAATCTTATCACTCACAATTTTTCCTTTCGCACACCATACTTGTATATCTGTGAAGTTTTAGTTGATCATTATTAGCAAAAATAAAGAATAGAACTTGCTACTCACCTTCAAGTTTGTCCACATTTTCGCTACAAACATCCCAAAAAGCACTACCAGTACCTTTCACAGCACTCAAATTCACCACAAACTGCTCTTCCATCTCTAAAAACAAACAGAAACTGGCTCAAATCAACAATCTCAAAACCTCAAAATAAATTGTAAATTCCAATATGTAATTTACCCGCTCTGAAAAATTTACCAAACAAATAAATCTAAACATCAAACTCTTGAAACATTTCTCCCATTGAGATACAAACAAATCACTTTTCAGTTCATCGTCACAAACACACAGACACAGATGTCCCAGCTAAACAAACCGTCTGCAAAAGTTTACTCTGTTTCCAGCATTTATGCCAATGCAAACACGGAGAGACCTGAAGAGTATTGGAATTATGAAAAGCTTCAGATAAATTGGGGTGATATCTCTGGCTATGAGATCCTGTCGAAATTGGGAAGAGGGAAATATTCTGAGGTTTTTAAAGGTGTTAATGTCAAAAATGATGAGCCTTGTGTCATTAAAGTTTTAAAACCAGTTAAAATGAAGAAGATTTATAGAGAAGTCAAGATTTTACAAAATTTAACAGGTGGACCAAATATCATTGCATTACTTGATTTAGTCAGGGATTCACACTCTAAAATACCTGCATTGATTTTTGAAGAAGTTAGAAATGTTGATTTTAGAGCTTTATATGGGAAATTCAAAAAATCAGACATCCAATATTATTTTACACAACTTTTGATTGCATTGGATTATTCTCATCAAATGGGTATTATTCATAGAGACGTCAAACCACAAAACATCATGATTGATCCAGTTGCCAAAAAATTAAGATTGATAGATTGGGGGTTAGCTGAATTTTATCATCCAGGCGTTGATTACAATATTAGAGTTGCATCAAGATATCATAAAGGTCCAGAGTTACTGGTGTCTTTAAATCAATATGACTACTCTTTGGATCTATGGTCGGTTGGTGCTACACTTGCTGCCATTATTTTCAAAAAAGAACCATTCTTCAGAGGTGATTCAAATGCAGATCAGTTGGTTAAAATTGCAAAAGTTTTAGGAACTCAAGAATTATATGATTATGTTAATAAGTATGGGTTAACATTGCCTCATGAATATGATGATATCATGCAAATGTTTCCAAGAAAACCTTGGTCAACTTTTATAAATGATAATAATAGATCATTATGTGACGATGATGCGATTGATTTGATTGATCATTTGCTAAAATATGATCATAAGGAAAGATTGACAGCAAAACAAGCATTAGAGCATTCTTTTTTTACTACAGCTTGAGTGAACAAAAAGAAATAAAAAAAAGTGAATCTGAAGTTAATGTTGATGTTCTTATTTTGTTTTTGAAATTCATATCTGCTCTATTGTTAAGTTTCAACTCTGGTCACACTTTTTACTGTTTTCAAATTTGTATTTGGTTTTTTATAATTTGCTTTTATCCCTTAATTGTTAAAGTTTGTTTTATTTGAAGAGGTTCTCAATTATGTTTTTTTTTTATATATACTATAGAGAGCATCAATTTTCATTTTTATGGGAGTGATAAACAGAACAATTTATAAAATCATTTCCCCTATAATTTGCTAAATGCTACTAATTTATATTAATATATCATCTAATATTAAGTTACAATAATATATATAATATTTTTTTTCTTTTCGTTTTAAAACTTTTTTACAATGCATAATATTAACTATTTAATTGAAATGTAGTGAACATACCCACATAGATCATGCATGTTTTCATAACTGAAAATAACTTCACCTAACTAACATTAAATTAACTAACATAAACCTAACGCAACAAACCTAAACAAAATTAAACAAGAATAAATCAAACATAACTAAAAATGACCGACAATATCATTGGTAAATAGCAGTTTCAAATGAAAAACAATCTGGTTCTTCTTCTTTGAAGTTTTGAGTCATCATCAACATTGTCAACTAATTTTGTTCCAATATTATGAAATTTTTCATTTGCACATTTATCACAATAAACTTGTTCTCCAACAGATAAATAATCACTTGTAATCATATCACCACAATGACAACATTTGAGACATTCAATATGATGTCTATCTTTAGAATCATTTTCTAAACAACGACCAATTATACCTAATCCACAAATTTTACATAATGATTTATTTGTTAAATGATAGTGATATTCACAATATGGTTGATCATTTAAAACAAGACAACTTATATTTTTATTAAATTTGATATCACATAATGTACATTTGAAACAATCTCTATGCCATTGACCTGATAATTCTCCACTTTTAGAATAGATTGGTTTTGTTGTGATTTCTAAACCACAAGTTCTACATGGACCTTCACCTGATGGGAATTTTAACAATTCATTCATATCATCATTGTTTGGTAACTCATGTTTATCTGAAATTTCCTCTACTGATGGAAAAGATGAGGGTTCATTTGGTTGTGGGAAATGTTGTTGTTTATTTTGATTTTCAGATTGATCTGTTGTTGTTTCTTTAATCGAATGAATCACAATTCTAGGTGGTGTTGATGATTCTGGTTCAGAGGTAGAAACAGACCGAGATCGAGATCGGAACTGTTCGTTTTGTAATTTCAGATTGTTGATTTCTTTGGAAAGATAATCTTCTGTTTCATTTGGAAATTGTGATGCTTGTGTAAAATCTTTGACCTTACCAATTTGATATTGATCTTGATCATGTTGATTTGGAACGGAGTTGCAAGTTTCTTGATAAGAATATTGATCATCTTGATCAAACTCACTTGATGCTACTTCATTTCCAGAAATACTTTCAATTGGATTATAAGACACTTGATGATTTTGAATTAAATTTGGTGAATCGGAGGTAGCTTGATATGAAGTTATTTCACTATAAGTTGAACTTGCAGCCATTGAAACAACATCTCTCATTGCTCTTGGATTTAAATAAGAGTTAGAGTCATGCTTGGATTTAAGTAGTTCTTCGACTTTTGCAGGTTCATAAATTTCAAAATTTGGTAAATTAAGAGGTTGAATCACTGGTGATTTTGAATGGATGGAAGAATCATTAGAAGAATTGACAAATTTTTCTTGTTCAAAATTGAAAGACTCTTGTTGATTGTTGTCAACAAATGATAAAACTTCACTTTGAAAAGAGTTTACATCTGATACTGAAGAAATGACTGAGATTCTTGAATGAATTGGTTCTATATCAAGGTTCATATTTTGTGAATGAGCTTCTTTATATTCTGAACCATTAACAAATTGATCTGAATTGACGGAAGACGAGGAATAATTGTTTGTGGTGATTGGATTCAAGTAATTTCTGGAACTGTTGTTACTTTTTATAAAATCTGTTGTGGAATTATTATTATTATTGTTATTAGTAGTAGTGGTATGTGTGGTTCTATGATTGGAAGAATATTGTGATAAATTATCAGTGGATGGTTGTCTTGATTTGTTTTGCAATAAAGCGTTATTGAGACTTTGGTTAGAGAAGTTTGATCTTGATCCGTTGTTGTATTGTTTGTTGGTCTTGTTTGTATCATTAGTGTCAGCGGAAACGGAACGATTGGTTGAGACCGAAGAAAGCATTTCTCTTGCCGTGTTTATAGTCGAGATGGTGCTTGTTGCACTAGCAGGTCCCGGTGTCTGTAGAGTAGTTTGAGAAAGGTTTGTAGAGTTGGCTAACTGGACATTAATGGTTAAGTTAGCTTTTGATGAACCTGCATTCACATTGGCATTTGAATTGGTGAAAGTTTCGCTGAGGGTTCTCTTCTCGTTGAACGGTTTGTTGGCCGCAGGTGCCAGTTGTGAGGTGGAAACTGAGCGTGATGACTGATCATAGCTTTGTGCTGTGCTAAAAGTGGTAGCAACCGGTGATTTAGTTGGTCTGTAGACATCAAATCCAGCTCTTTCATAAACTGACTTGAACTGTTTGCTTGGATCAATTGAAGGAAACGGGCTGTGCGATATTTTCCTTATACCAGTGGGCGAAGTGGCTATACTGTCTGGAAGTGTCTTAAAGTAGGACGGTTTGTGCACCGTCTGTTTAGTAAGAGCCATCTTGTTGGCCTGCACTGCTGACACGTAGTCTTTATGAGTTCTTGGACTGTTTTCTCTCTGGGTTTCAGCTGGTGAAATGATTGCAACAACTGTCTAGCTAGTTTGCTTGCTGATGCAAAGGTTTTCCAGCCTCTCAAGGTCTGTAAATTGTCGAAGCGTGCAAAACAACGAGGCAAAAAATAAATAAAATTAAACAACGCGAAATTGAGAATTTAATTTTTGATAATTTTTTTTTCAAAAAAATGATTTTCTGGCACAATTCTTATTTTTCAAAATTTATTGGCATATAAAAAGTTTCAATCAGAAAAACAATTATATAAAATCAACACTTTTTGAGACAGACGCAACGGCAAAATGAATCCGTTTAGAGATAAGTCTGCAGAAACTTCTATCACAGAAGTGCTTATCAAGAAATACCAGAACAAACTGGGCTCAAAGGACTCTTCTAACGCTCAGAAGACGTATTTTAACGATACAGGGAAACACAACAACAACAGCGGCCTATGTTCAATACTCAGCAGCATCTACCACACAGTATACCATTATATTAAGTACTACAGCTGTACAGACATTGCCTACGAGCAGCAATTGGAGATCGAGAGTCTACTAGAACAGAAGAAGAACGCTACTAGTTTTAAGCAATGGCAGGCTATAGCTAGCAAACTAGATGCACTACAAAAATTCGATGACTGGAAAGACGTTGATGAATCCACATTATTTGATTATGAACTTATACGGCGTTCTTTATATGAATTGAGACAAGCAAGAACAAAGCACGATATCAAAACCTTATTATATTTGATTAGAACCACTTGGTCAAGAAACATTGGGAATATTGGCAATGTTAATTTATATAGACACTCCCATACTGGAACGAAAAGATTAATTGAAGAATATTTGGATGAATGTAAATTATGTCTTGAAGAAGTTACTAAAGAATCAAGATTTACCAATGAAATAAATGATAAATATATTTTAGGAATGTTGATCCAGACAAGAAAAAATATAGGCAGAACAGCTTTGGTGCTAAGCGGTGGTGGATGTTTTGGATTATTTCACATTGGTGTGTTAGCCGCGCTATTAGATGAAGATTTGTTACCAAGGATAATATCTGGTAGTTCTGCTGGGGCAATTGTTGCAAGTATACTATGCGTTCATTCAAATGATGAAATCATTGAATTGATTCAAACTATTACTGATCAAACTTTTGAGATCTTTGATTCTGATTCAAATAAACAATCATTCCTCAAAAATTTAGCTAGATTTCTAAAATTTGGTACTTGGTTTGATAGTGATAATTTGAAAAAAACAATGATTCATTTTTTAGGTGATTTAACTTTTAAAGAAGCTTATAATGCAACAGGAAAGATATTGAACATCACAGTCTCCCCAGAAAGTGTTCATGAACATCCAAAGCTATTGAATTATTTGACTTCTCCAACTGTTTTAATTTGGTCTGCAGTTTGCGCTTCTTGTGCATTACCAGGAATTTTCCCTTCAACAACGATATATGAGAAAAACTCACAAACTGGCGTCATTAAGGAATGGCATCATACATCTGTCAAATTTGTTGATGGTTCAGTTTATAATGATTTACCAATTACAAGACTAAGTGAAATGTTTAATGTTGATCATATCATTGCATGTCAAGTGAATCCACATGTTGTTCCTTTGATATCATTATCTGTCTCATGTGTTGGCGGTGAAATTGAAACTGAATTAAATGCTAAATTCAAGACAAGATTAAACTCCATTTATGAATTATTACAATTAGAAGTTAGTCATTATTTGGAAATGCTGGGGGAGCTAGGGATTGCCAAAAATTTATGTACTAAAATAATCTCAGTAATATCACAACAATATTCTGGTAATATTACAATTTTACCTGATGTCTCTGAAATATTAAAATTGAATAAGCTATTGAAAAATCCAACACCAGAATATTTATTACATGTAACAATGAAAGGAGCAAGGGCAACATGGCCTAAAATTTCCATTATTAGAAATCATTGTGGAATTGAATTTGAACTAGATAATTCAATCAAATTATTGAAAAGTAGGAACTTTCAAAATAATTTACTCATTGATAATTTACCAGCTTTAGTTATTGATAATCAAGTTGATGTTTCTACTGTGCTACCAGTAAATAGTGACGCTAACAATCCAGATAATAAAGAAATTAGAAAACAGATTTTGAGCGTTGATAATGAAATTTTGATGATAGCTAATGGTTATAATGATGATCATTCAACTCTTCATCATACAAGGAGAAGATCTGAAACTCTATCAGTAGGGAAATTTAAAAGATCAAGTAAATTGAGAAATAAATTGGTTAGTTCTGCATCGACATCTCCTGAATATCAACATAGTGTTGGAAGAATTCATAGATCACATTCTTCTTCATCTGGATGGGATAGTTCTGTTGTTATAAGTCCAATTAAAAAACCAACTTTTTCTTCACCTATTAGTTGTCATAATATTAAAAAATTAACAGAACAAGCTAGATTAGATCAACAAGATAAGGAAAATGATGAGAAAAATCATGTTAATGAGAAAACATATACAAACATTCATCAATAAGATGAATTGTTTGACTAATATATAACCAGCTACATATAGATTTAATGTCCCAAAAAGAAAATACAAATAATGTTTATTTATTGGATATTGAATTAATTTTAATTTATAATCTTTGATCACCATGATCCATATAATCATCATCAATTTCAAAATCATCATCAAAATCATTTTCCAAATCTCTTTCAATTTGATCTATGGTTTCATCATTTGCTTCCAAATCTCTTTCAATTTCTAATTCAATTAATCTTTGTTGAGTTTTAGTAAATAATAGCCAACTTGTTACACCTAATACTATCACAGCTAATAAAATCGATCCAATATCAATGATTCTTTCCCATGTATCTTTAGTTTCACCAATATTTTTGATTTTGGTACCAATGAATAAATAAAGTACTAATTTTGGTGAACTAATTAAACTTCCCAAAGCAAAATTTAATGTAGTGACTCCAGGAATTGCAGCTAATGCACCATTTGTTAAAGAGTAAGGCAATGGACATAATCTAATCAATGCTAGTAACCAAAAACTGTTATTATCTCTTAGGATAGTGGAAAAAGCAAGGAATTTCTTATTTGAAGAAATTAATAATTCAGCTTTTGATTTCAGTACATATTTGAATAACAAGAAAGCCATTACTGAACCCGAGATTGAAGAAAATGCAATGATAAACCATCCTTTGAAACCAATCCCAAAAACACATCCCACGGTAGTATTTAAGAAACTGAATCCAATTAAAGGAGGAAAAGACACCAAAAATATGAGGAATCCTAAAATATATGGCACTTTTGAATTTTTTTCCCATTTATCAGAGTACGTGACCACCTGCTGAATTAAAAATTCATGATATATCACAAACAGCACAGCTGCAATGGCAAATAAAATGAACGATATTATTATCAAAATACGTTTCCATAAAGCTTGGATTTTGAACCAAGTTATGGCATTTTGGCCCAGTTGTGTTACGTTTTGAGTTAAGGTGTGTCTGAACCGAGCAAAAGACGACTGCTGGTCGTAATTGATGTAGTCGTAGTTGATCTGCGTGTGGTCCTCCATCGCTTCTTCTGTTTCAGACTTCAAGGTCTTTAAGGCAACCAAAAAAAAAAAAAAATTTCAATTCTAAAATTTCACCATTTTCTGATATTGGAAAATTTCTGGTTTTTGTAAACATTGAGATAAGACCGAAAATTAGAATTAGTTGAGCTATGGTTTGCTGAGCGACTTTTAAAGAAAGACCAGAGAGAATTGCTAACTAGACACAAACAATTGCTATTTATCCAGTAGCTGTGCAACTCATACACACATCAAACCACAGACAAAAAGAAAAGAAAAGAAAAGAAAAAGAGATCAATATGGACGACTGGGTTTACACCTCTTTGAGCATACATGCATCTAATAAATACTCCTCGGAGGTCCATGCTGTCAGTGGGATATACATCTACAACAAGTTGAATGGGGCTCATTATGTCTTAAGCCTAGACACTTTACCACGGCCAGAACAGTATAGTTTCAAGTTCACCTCTAAATATCTAATCACAGATACTGATATTCATTGGATTGCCTTGAACTTGATAGCAGCGCAAAGTGTATTTGAGACTTGTTTGGATACACCGTATGATAACGCAGACGTGAATTCACACATGAACAACGCTATGATGACTCGAAATCAGAAGAGTTGGAGTTTTGGGCACTTTTTAACAAATTTAATTGATCACGATGGATTTGAATTCAAGCCTTCTAATTATAAAGAATTGAAGATATTGGTTTTAAAATTAGAAGAACGTATGATCAATCCATTCAAACCCATGTTTCCAATTGAAGTGTTTCGATCAATTAGATTTCAAGATTTTTCCAAAATTAATAAGATTCCATATAAAATAATTATTGAAAGTTGTCCCTTCAGTCAGACTAATGCTGCTTTGTTTATGAACTTTGAAGTACAAGGAGATTTAGTTTATGGTATAAATGGAGGCCAACATGGATATCTAAGTGATTTGAAGTACTTGGATAATATGATTGGAAGTTTGGTTAAACTTGAGAATCACATGGATTCTGTTGGTTTGGTTAGTGGATATCTAAATAAGCTTAATGGAGATGGAAACTTGATGATCATAATTTCATGGGAATTGATTTTTAAATTGTTGAAGGATCCGTTGTTAGTGATTTCATCCTCACCAATTACGATGAAAAAACCTCAACAACATCCATTGAATACAGTCAATCCAAGTATTTTGAATAGTGGAGCAGGAAGAAGTAACAGCGGTTTTAAATCTAGACTTTTAAACTCAAGGAAAAGAACTTTATCATCATCAGCACTTACCAAATATAAAGTTTCAAACTCAATAGTTAGGATATCGGTCACCACTATGACCAATGAATGTTTTTGGGGAAGTGGAGTCATATTGACAGATCAATACATTATTACAAATGAACACGTTTTGAATTTAAAATTGTTGAAAAAATTATCAATTCAATTACCAGATTCTAATCAGATATTAACAGAGAATGATATTGATATTAAACCTACACCAATAATTGGGTATGACTTAACTTTTTTAAAAATTAAAAATCCAAATTTTTTCAAACTGAATGGAGTCTTAACAACTTTCAACAATTCCTCATTTATTCATTATCTTCATGAGTTAAAGGTTGGTTCTACAGTTAAATCAATTGGTTATGGATTATTTTTTGATAAATTAACTGCGTTGGAACCAATTTGTTCTACAGGAACGATAAATTCACTGGTATTTTGGGAAACAAAGAACTTACAAACAAATAGTAGTGTTAAAACCATTAATAATAATAATAATAAGAAACAAAAACTAGATAAAGAATTAGGGATGATGATAGTTTCAGCAAGTTGTTGGAATGGATCATCAGGAGGAGGAATTTTTAATGATAAGGATGAATTTATTGGAATTATGGCATCAAATGGAAAATTATCAAATGGAGAAATTTTACCCAAATTTTCATTAATTATTCCAGTGAATATAATTGAGAAGTGTTTATCAATGGTGGAAACAAATTGTTGTAAAATTGATATGGGAGATAAATTGAAAGATTTATGGAGCTTAAAAAATACGCATACAAATCGAGATTTCGATTCGAAACTTTGATCTTGGGTTCCTATAATAGAAAAAATAATATGAATAATAATAATGATTATAATATTTTTGTTGGTTGTTTGAATTATGATAATAATATACAAAATCATTTCATTAATAATAATAATAATATACAAAATCATTTCATTAATAATAATAATAATAATAATACCCTTTCTTTCTTGTGTGTGTGTGTGTGTGTGTGTGTGTGTGTGTTTTTTTTTTTTTTTTTTTTTTTTTTGGTCCTTTTTTTTTTTTTTTTTTTTTTTTTTTTTTTTTTTGTTCGCCCTTTTCCTTTGTCTCTCTTATTTGTTTATATGATTCATATATTCCATTGATTTTCCACAGAAGATTCTTTATCTTGTAGACTTTCATCGACTATCTGTTCATCATGCTGCTGATTCTCAACAATTTGTGGATCACTTTCTTGTATTTGATTCTCCTCTTGATGTTCTTGATGTTCTTGATGTTCTTGATGTTGATCTTGATGTTGATCTTGATGTTGATCTTGATGATGTTGAATTTGATTTTGTCCCAAATGATTGAAAACCTGTTCAAAACCGTCTAATTCATTGATCAATTTTGGTTTAATTGTTTTAATTAGTTCAATGAAACTCTCATTTTTAATCATATCCAAATTTAATTTATTTGAAATTAAAAAAATTGTTAATTTTTTTTGAAATTTTGTTATTTTTTTATTATTTATTAAACCTGTTGAATTTGAATCAACTTTAAAGTTATTAACTAGGTCTTTTTTATTTGAATCATCATTAAAATGTTTTTGAAAATCTTTTCTTATATGTAAAAAATCATTTTGAAAATCATTTTGTTTTTTATTACCATTACCATTACCATTACCATTATTATTATTATTATTATTATTATTATTATTGTTATCATTAGTAGTAGAAGTATTTGTACCATTAATAAAACTATTATTATTAGTTGAATTAATTATTGATTTATCAATTTTATGAGTTTTCAAATGTTCAGCCAATTTTTTAGGTGAACCTTTATCACTTAATAATCTAATGATAGTTTTATCACAAATTTCACAAGTGGCAATATTATTATCATTTGGATCTTGAATGAACCATGACCAAACCCATGATTTTTTTTTGGCGCCAAATTTTTGACCAGGTTTATTTACTCTTGGTTTAGTAATTTTTGATTTTTTAAAATGATTTTCAGAAACAGAGGTAGAAGTAGAAGCAGAAGAGGAATTAGGTTGTTGTTGTTGTTGTTGTTGTTGAGATGAGGTGAATTGTTGGTGTTGCAACTGATGGTCTTGTTGAGGTTGAAAAGATGTTTGTTGGTGTTGGATCGAAGGAGATTGAGACACCGCAGCAGATGCTAAAGCAATTTCTTTATCATTTGAATGGTTGTTAATATTTGGGTCAATTGGGACATTTGATTTCTCGAAATTCAAGGCCTGAGCCAATGCTGAGTCAATATTCTTGAAACTCATTTTTTAAATCTTGTTTGACTAAACTTCTAAATCTCTTTTCTGTCTGATCTGACACTCAATTTGTTTATTGTTTATCTTTATGTTCAAAGTCGGAATGTTATTTTTTTTTTCTTTTATTTTTTGGGGGAAAAAGGTCGAAATTTGAAATTTTGGGCAAAAAAAAAAAAAAAAAAAAAAACAGAAACATCCAGACATTTTTACACGCTACAAAATGGCAGACTTGATAAATTAACTAAAGGGTATTATTATTATTACTATTAATATTATTATTGGTAGTTAGTAGCACAAATTAACGATCAACAAACAGACGAATTCAACTGTTTGCTCCACACAACTTCTGGTCTCATTAAGACAGATTGATTTTGTTTTTGTCTATAAAGATTCAGTGTCTTCATTATGACGTCTGATTTTGAAGAATTTGATACCAGATTGATGATTAGATTTGTACTCTTCATTAGGATCAGTGTAATTCAAGTCTTGTTGTTGAGCCTGCAATTGCTGTTGCTGAGTCTGGGTCAATGGAGCCATAGGGTTTCTAGTATTTTCCAACTCGTTCATTCTTCTAACATTTTCTTGATGTTTTCTGTAAGAAGCTGAAATTAATTCACCCCAACCAAAGAAAAACAAAATAATCAAAACTGCAACTGAAGCCCATGTAATACCAAAAACTTCAACACCTAAATGAGCGTATAACCCTTGAGATTTGAAAGCGGATTTCCCCAAAACTGCAGCAGCAGTATAAAATGACACCGCAGCAGCATCAAATAATAAACCTAATGAAATTAACCATGAATTAACTTTAATAACAGAATAAGAAAACAAGGCAAATATTGTAATCAATAGACTTACACCAACAAAAGCTAAAGCAATCCAAAAAAATGCAAAAGAAAATCTTGTTAAATAATAATAAGTGTCTCTATTATTAATAAAATCTTGTGGAACATTTTCAGTAGTATTGAAATTATCTAATGGTGAAAAGGGATAAGCTGGAGTTGATTGTGATAGATAATTTTTATTATCGATTTTAGAAGCTAAACCCCAAAAAGTCCAACGTGAAATACCTGGAGCACCAGGGATATTTGAAGTATCAGCTTCAATCCAATAAAATCTATCAATTGGGAAATGGTTGATTGAGCCTGAAAGAACGATTAAAAGTAGCAATAAAGTTGCACTGTTTTGACAAGTTAGTGATGTGTTGTTGTTTATTTTTTTGGGAAAAAAAAAAGACAGGAAAGCATACCCAGCTAAAAGAACCAGTTGGATGGCCCAAGTGAAAAAATTGATTCTCATTCTGTTTAGATAAAGAGCGAATGTTTGCTGGTTGTTGTTGGAAAACAAAGCAATGAAAGGAATTCGAAAAAAAAACAAACTTGAAACTTAACAGAACTGCAGAAATGAACTGTTAATTTTAAATTAATTTTTCTAAGGGAGAAAAGTAAACAAAAAATTTACTGCAAGAGAAATTTTTTTTTTTTTTTTTTTTTAGAAATATTTTGCAGAATGGGATTTGGGAATTTTCAGGTTGGAGATTGGTTCAAAATTGGTATAGAGAAAAACATTCAATCGATTGAGAGTGTTGCTGTAGTAGATCTTTATGTTGTATGTTTTTCTTGCAAACGAAAATCCCACGTAGGTTCAGTGTAAATTACAAAAATTGATAAACCTCAATATACAAATTACTAATAGCTTAGCTAGCTGTCAAATTTTAGAATTTTAATTCATAACAACATACACCCAATGATCAGAGACTCAATTCCTTCACCAAGATATAAGCAATGTTGCATTGTTGCTGTACACAAAAATGGATTATATTAAGAAAAATTGAATAATTGGAAACTAACAAGCTACATACTAGTATACCCTTGAATTATAAAAATTGCCAAATGAATTAAAGTGATAAAGAATTGAAGAATATCGTATTAAAATAATTATAACTGGAATAGGTTCAAATATATATATGGGGGGAAAAAGAATCATATATATATATATATAAATATATCATAAATGGAGACAAACAGATTGGTGTAATTTTGTTATAAAAATGAGTTCGGTATAAAATTTGAATTATTGAACCCATTCAAAACGTTTGACATCAAAGCATTGTTATTATTGGTATTAGAGGTGGTATTATTATTAATGTTAATATTATTAGAAGTGATATGATTGAAATGATTTATATCATCAATTTGTTCAATTGGTACAGTGAAAATTTGTTGATTATTCAATATAATAACAGAAGGAACATTTAAAAAAGGATTTGAAGATGTAACGAATGATATTTTATTTGCAATAGCAAACTCTTTAAAAGTTTCCCAATTAACTGGAGTATTATTACTATTATTATTATTGTTATCATTATTATTATTGTTGTTGTTGTTATTACCACCACCATATTGTTGATTTCTCTTAGAGATTAATTTTTTAATATCTTTAAATTCAGCAGGTGTACGACGAGGACCATGATTTTGCAATTGAACATGGGCGTTTAAATGGTTTAAAGTCCCGTAACTTTTTGTACAATTGTTCCAATTACAATTGTAGTATCTTTCGATTTGATCAGATCTTCTTCTTGGACGTTTATAAGGTTGGTTTGGTTTAATATCATTGCCCCCACCATTAGCTGTAGCTGCTGCAGTTGTATTGATATTGATGTTGATGCTCGAATTGGTGTTGTTGTATTGTAATTGATTGCTACTATCGAATTGAGCTGATTGTGATAATGAATTAGAAGAAATGGAAGAAGCTGGAGAAGATGTGTCTGTGATGTTTTTTGATTTCAAGTGAGGTGAGATATCACTTGCACTGGAACTAGGAGGATATGTGTTGTATTCAGTAGGATACGGGTAGGTGTAGTTGTCTAACTGGTGTTGGATTGATTGTTGACCAGGTTGTTGACCAGGTTGTTCTTGCAATTTATGAATAGTATTAATTGGTGGCAAAACAGCGTTATAAGGATAGATGTTTGCCGCATTGGAATTGGCGTTGTAGTAGCTGGTGTACTTGCTCATCATGCTGTAGCTTGTAGTAAGAACAAGAAGAAAGAGAAGACGAGGATTGTGTTTTTATAGTTAATGGTTCAAGCTTTAAAGGTAATTAGCATATAGGTGGAGCACGGCATAGTGTCGCATACTCGCAGAAAAGTAAGCATCGGACGTAGCGATAACAGAGCTTGTTGGCATGGTGTTCTGACATCTCATACACTTAGAATTGATAGCAGCAGAGGGACAGCTCAAAAGAGGGCAGGTGCCCTTAAGATTCAGAGATTTTTTGATCTGGGCTTGAGACACCACAGTGAAGGAAGGCGCTCATAGCCGTTTTGGGTGTATTTTGTAAGCTACTAAAACTTGGAAAACACAGCTGTGTAGTGCTAGCTGTGCTCTATCCAGCAGTACCTTTTGCAAGCCTAACAGACGAGTATTGCATTAGCTGGAGCACAATCAATCCGATCAACGGGTGCTCTCAGGGAGTCAGTGGTGTTGATTTGGCTGTTTGTTTGGTTAAAGTGGCCGGTAGAATGCTGTATAGTTTCCGCGCTAGACAGCATGGTCCTGCATTTATTACGAGAATCCCATTGTAGATTCAGCTCTTGCGGCGGTAGGCGGGTATGACGCTGCATTTATTCGCAGAGGGTTGCAGAGCATTCCTCTATCATCTGAATTGACTGTTGCAGTCTGGACTCTGGACTCTGCAGATTCCAGAATTCAAGATTCGAGATTCGAAGAATCTGCATTGATCAAACAGGGCTCAGGGCCCTAGCCCGCTAGACTTAGCTACTTATAGCTAGCTGATAGCCCCCTGGCTACTGGTGCTAAACTTTAAGTTTATATTGTTCAGAAATTAGTATTTACTATTTAGTTAAGATAGTAGACAATATAATCTGACACAATTGTCAGAAAGATCATGAAGTTTGGTGTACCATGTCTATTGTCTATTGTCCTATAAGCGGTTATTAATCAACTATACGGTTGTGGATTAAGTGGTTTGCAAAACAAGGTTTCCTCTAATGGATTTAAAAAATTGATTATTGGATAGACTTGATTATTGTTAATCTAGAAAACCACAGATTGCTAGTTGAAGGTTGACTCCTGAGAGACCAGGTCACCAGTCACAAATTATAACATTAAGAAATTACACGAAAATCGTTTCTCGTGTAAATTGGAGGACCCAGTCGCAGAAACCCGCATTTTAGTAAGAACTATTAAGTTTTAATCAGTAACAAATAACTTGTAACTTGTCACTTGTCACTTTTTGAACTTATATTTAAACAAATTCCATGAGATATATCATATGGTAAGTCTGAAGCAGTGTAGGACAGCTACTGGTAGTATCGGTTCTATAATTCAGGTAGTCTAGTTGTTACTTGTGCCTACCACTACATATATTTTTGGAATTACTGAATACAGTCAATGAATCGACAAAGTTCAAAGTTCAATTTTAAAGTCAGATGACATGTCACATGATAACTCCCGTGATGTTTTTTTTTTTTTTTTTTGTTTTTGTCACCAACAAAATTCACTTTCTGTCACTCTTCCAAATTTCCAAATTGAACAAACGTGTCTTTCTAATTCTGTTTTTGTTTCTAAAGATATCAAATTTCACCACAAGACTCCATTCTAACACGACACAAATAGCTCACACGTTCTTTAAGGCTTGATTCTTTTCTCGCTTGCAACGCTTCTAAAGTTTCAACTCACAACACATTTTACATGATCTCTTTAATCTTACCCTCAAACTTCTTGATGTTGTAACTCCACGTGCAATCTATAGATAAATACTCCAGCTTTCCTTCTTTTCAACCTCTTAATTTTTTCTTTGTACAGGCTGTACACCCAACGACTCAACTTTTAAGATGTCCTTCAAGTCCATCATTGTTTCGAATTCCATTCATTATAAAGACACAATCAAAGATTCAGTTAAATCGGCTTTAGTTAATTCTTCATTGAAATTTCCTTTGTTAATTGCATCAATCATCTTATTATTGTTCTTATCAACAAACAATAAGTCAAAGTCCCTGATTGTTTTTATTTATGCTTGTTTTTTAAAACCTTTTACTCATAATTCAAGAAAATTTGATAATAATAATCATCAAAATAATTTGGAATTGTTTTATAAAACTCAAGCTAAATTTTATGATACTACAAGAGAAATTTTATTACAAGGTAGAGATAATGCTTTAAAATTAGCTATAGCTCATCTATCTAAAAATTTGAAAAATTCCCAAAATGATCAAAATTTAATTTGGATTGATATTGGTGGTGGTACTGGTTTAAATATTGAAAAAATGGATAAATTTGTTAAACCAATATCTTCATTCAAAGCCGTTTATTTAATCGACTTATCTCCATCTTTATGTGAAATTGCTTCTAAAAGAGTAGCTGAAAATAATTGGCAAAATGTTCATGTTATTTGTTCTGATGCTTGTGATTTTAATTTACCAAATTTATTTAAAAAAGTCGATTTGGTTACTTTCAGTTATAGTTTATCAATGATCCCACTATACCATTCTGCAATTGATCATGCAGCTACCTATTTGAATCCAATTGATGGTGTTATTTGTTCAGTTGATTTTGGTATTCAATCAAATTCAACTTCTATTGGGAAAATTAATACCCTTGGTGGTATTATTAATAGACATGTTCCTTGGATTTTTAGAACATTTTGGAGAATCTGGTTTGAAGTTGATAACGTTCACTTAGATCCTTCAAGAAGATCCTATTTAGAATATAAATTTGGAACTTTAAAATCTGTTAATTGTTATAATAAAACTTTAGGTAATATTCCTTATTATATATGGTTAGGTGTTGATAAGAAAAATGATTCTCAAGTCATGTATAGAATAAATTGTTTGGCCACCGAATCTCCTTATTTAGCTCCAACAAATTCTTCCAAAAGCTCATCATCATCATCATCATCATCATCATTTGAAAAATTTAGTAAAGGTTATGAAGTTGCTTTAGATAACATTAAAAAAAATTTACCATATCCTTCAATTTTCTATCAAAAAGAATCTTGGAGAATTTATTATGATGAATTGAAAGATGTTTATAATGATTTTAAAAATCAATATATTTATGCTTTTACTTGGGAAGATCCAAGAGAAGATCATAAAATTTTGAAATTCAATTCAAATGATACGGTGTTAGCAATCACTTCTGCTGGTGATAATTTATTATCTTATGCATCATTAGGTTCAAATGCTCCAAAAAGAATTCATGGTGTTGATTTAAATCCAAGTCAAGGTCATTTAGTTGAATTAAAATTAGCTGCTATTTCTTGTTTAAATTTTGAAGAAATTTGGTCAATGTTTGGTGAAGGTAAAATTAATGATTTTAATCACTTATTAATTAATAAATTGGCTCCTCATTTATCCTCTCAAGCTTTCCAATATTGGTTAGAAAAAGGTGAATCAACTTTTAATCCAAAAAGTTTAGGTCTCTATGATACTGGTTCAACAAGATGGGCTTTAAGATTAGCTCGTTATCTTTTCAAAATTACTGGTTTAACTTCAACAGTGAAAGAATTATGTGAAGCTAAAACTTTGAATGATCAAAAAGATATTTGGTTTAATAAAATTCGTCCATATTTATTAAATCCAATTGTTACTAAACTTTTTATTGGTAACCCAATTTTTCTTTGGAAAGCACTTGGAGTTCCAGCAAATCAAGCTGGAATGATGGATTCATCAATTGTTCAATATATCATTGACACATTAGATCCAATCATTAACAGTTATATGATCTCAAATGATAATTATTTTTATTATCTAACTTTGATGGGAAAATATTCAACTAAAAATTGTCCAGATTATTTAACTAAAAATGGTTATAAAAAATTAACAAGTTCAATTAAGAATATTAGACTTCATACAGATTATTTAAATAATGTTTTAGCAACATTGACTGAAAAATCAATTACAATTGCCATTATTATGGATCATATGGATTGGTTTGATCCATCAAGTGATGAAGTTGATAATGAAATTAATGCTTTGTATGATGCATTATGTAATGAAGGTAGAGTTATGTTAAGATCAGCTGCTTTAAATCCTTGGTATATTAAAAATTTTGAGGAAAAAGGTTTCATTTGTTCACCTGCTGGTACAAGACATAGTGGAACTGCAATCGATAGAGTTAATATGTATGCTTCAACTTGGGTTTGTACTAAAAAAGTTCCAGGTGGTAAAAAACGTCAAATGAGTACTTTATCATTAGGTTCAGCAGCTATTGAATAATTTTTTTTTTTTTTTTTTTTTTTACTCAATTCAATTTTATTATAATAAGACGTAATTACTATAGTTGATCTAGTAAGTAATAACTAGGACGTTTGTAGATATTAATCATTATATATACATATTCTTGAAAAGAAATATCATGAATTGAAATTATAAAAATTAAACTGCAAATTATCATTATGATCGTCATATTATTCATTAGATCATTTTATAACGTCGAGGAAAAGTTCAGTTACTTGTTGTCTTTTCAGCTTCAACAGAATTACCAATTGTAGATCCATCATTATAATGTTCACCACTAGATAACACACCACCAAGACCTGTACCAGAACCATTAGCACCAGCTTGTTGTCCAGTAGAAGCTGAACCACGATGACGACCTTTCAATTTGTCTGGTCTATAGAATCTTAAATCAACACGGCCAGTTAAATATAAAACATTAACAATTGCTTCCAGCAGACCAAACATTATGTACATAACAACAGGTTTGAAAATCCAAGATTGGTTTGCAACAGTATCATCAATAAAAGTTGAGACACATCTAAAAATTGAACTGATTAAAAGAAAAGCAGTGGTCAACATGATAATTAAGATTGAATGGTTATGACTTAATTTACCACTCTTGGAAGTAACAGATTGGACTTTTTCAATTGCATTATCTTGATGAGATGTGGAGGCAATAACACGAACAGCATTGAATGCATCAGCATCTCTTGTCTTGAAAGTTTCTTCAGCATTTTGACATGAATTTTTTGGAACATAATAAAACATATCAAAAGATTCAATCCACCATGGAGAATAGGTATAAGTTTGTTGAGATTCTTTTGATGGCTTAATAATGAAAGCGGCCAAACATAAAATACCAGCCAGGAATGAAAACAAGACATTGAATACAGCAGCAGCTTGAACAACTTGTTTACACATATGGAAATGATGTTCACTTAAAAAATAAATGTATGGCACAACAGCACCAACAATAGCCATTACAACAACACCAGTGACAATAAGATAAATTGTAATCATAACAGCCCAAAACAATTTACGTGAACCTAATCTTGGATGTCTCCAAGTGAAAATTCTTTGAGCTAAAACCAAATTCAACCCAGCTAAAATAACAGAAGCAACAGTAATGAAGACTGAGGATGCTAAACCAACATGAACTCTAGTGACGTCAGAGGCCCAAACAATTCTTAATAACCAACCAAGAACTCTTATTAAACAATAAAATGCAAATAATAAACTTAACCAAAATTTATGACCTCTAGCCATATTTTTACTAAAAATGAAAATATGAGCAATGAAAAAAATTAAGAAAGCAACCATAAAAATGACACTTGGTGCAATATCACGTTTTCGAGGATAATCACCAAATGTTGAATGTTGTTCACTCATAACATAATCTTGTAAAACTTTTGGAATATTATTACCAAAAAATTCTTTTGATTTATCTAATAATTTTAAAACACCTGTTCCATCAGCAGCACCATTTCTGTAAGCTTGAAGCTGTTGGAAAGTTGGAAGTAATTGTGGTGGAATTTGAGATAGTATATTGCTTGACATCTTCTAAAAGTGATTATATTTGTGAAAACTGATGATTCAAACTAGTTATATAAAAATCAAATTTCAAGTTGAAACAAAAATATTATTATTATTATTATTATTATATAGTACTAGAAACTTAAAAATGTTAACTAGTAATAAAAACAGATGTGAAATTTCAATATCAACAAAAAATAAGCAGGAATTTATAGTTTAATTAGCTTAATGAGGAGTAGTTCAAACAAAGTAATTAATTTTAGGAAAAGGTAACTGAAAGCAAATATAATGATGATTTATTTCCTAAAATCATTTAATTGGAGTTGGAGTCATTTGTTATAAAGAGACTTTACTGATAATTCGATGATTGCGCATTTAAATTTTAAGCTTGACTAATATGGAATTAGATTTATATTGACAGTAATATTATACAAATAGGTGATCAATATAAAACCATAAATTTACAGGATTGATGTTAGTCAATTCGATTGATCTAGTGGTTAGTTTGGTTGTTTTAATCAAATTGTTTTAAGTTCCGAGTGCTGACACAATTTCAGCAAGTTTGGTGAATGTCCATTGCCCATTTTGGTCGAAAAAAAAAATGTGTCAATTTTCTATCATGACTTTTTGGGATTTCTAATGTGGAGAATTTTCAATTGCTCGGATTTCGGCTTTCGAGTTTATTCTATTTTTATTTTTATTTGAAAATTGAAATTTGAGAATTTGTTGTGTTTTCGCTAAACTTCCAAATTGGGAAATGACTAGAATTTTTAGCGACAATTTCAGACCGGAACCAAACTTGAGTTGGAAAATTTGCAAACTGCTTCTTTCGGATTGCTCGCCACCGGAATTCCTCAAGTGTTTTGATTTGAGCTTTTTGAAATGAGTGAAGTGAATAACTGAATTTAGGGTGCTAAGGTCAATCAGATCCAACTCAAACGTACTAAGAACCACATCAATGAGTCAGGAGACTCTCAGACCCACAGACGCACACCCAAACACAGCAGCAGCAGCAGCAGCAATAGTTGACAGCAAGCTCACCGCGAATGAAGAAAATACTGGCGTTGAGCACGAAAGTGTTCTTGTTGAGACCGTGTGTGGGATTTTACAATCAGCGCTAGAAGATTTCTTAGAAAACAATGACTACTTGTCTTATGCCACTGTGCTAGAAGAATATATAGGGAACCCTATCATCTACACAGAAGATGAAAACGTCACAATCTTGACAAAACTTCACTCAATCTTATCTGAGAATTTACCTCTTTTGAGAGAAATTGGTTGGGATTTACCTGAACTTCTATTGCGATTCTATGACATTGGCTTGAAATTTGATCAAGGTTTGGCGGATAATAGAGCTTTAGTCAATGCTGTTATGAAAATTTTTGATCTTGTTAGTAAAAATGGAAATCCAAAAGAGTTACTTTTAAAATCAATAGAACTATTCACAGATTTGGAAAAATCACCTTTAGATGGTGATGATGAAAATCTTTATTTTGCTAAAATTGTGGATTTAAAAGCTCATATGTTATTTCAATTATTATTGACAAGTTTGAAAAGAATTAAAACCATTTATCCTTCAAAATTTTTATCAATGGCAACAACTTGTTTATTGCGGTTCTTATCTTGGTATAGTAAAAGAAACCGTTATGTCATTTTTGTTGCAAGAAGAACTTATGTTTTCATTAGAGATTATACACCTCCATTGAAACCAGATGATTATTTGATAAATGCTTCTGAAGAAGAAATTGAGATACATAAAAAAATTGAAGAAGATGAAAATTATTTACAGAGTGTGTTATTGAAATCTTTATTAACTCAATTAGCATCAATTTCTTTCCAAGTGTTTAATGTTCAATTATCATTAAGATTCTATAAGTCTTTACAATCCAAATGTTCAAATGTACATCTAGCTTCAATAAATGATGAAGAAAACAATCAAGATGATGATTTTTTTCTTAATGATGATAACGTCCCAATTAGAGATTTATTATCAAGAATAACTGAACTAGCTTTAAGTTTTGATTTGGAATTAGATGAACTTTTCATTGAAATTAAATCTGAATCAATTGAACTTTTTAAACCAATTGATAATGATTCAAGTGATAAAGAAAAATCAATTGATGATAAAATTCAAGATTTAATCAAATTTTCAATTAATGATAACATTAAAAATTTATATCATCCAAACACTGAAAAAATACCAATGAATAAAATTGGTATATTACACCTTGTTAGTCAATACACAAAAGAAATTAATAAACTTTTTTCAATCAATCCAATAGAAGCTGTGGCTTTAACAATCAGATTTATTTCTCCATCTTTGGTATCAAATATGTTTAAACATGAAGGTTTAATTGATGTGATTTTATTTTGGAATTGGGTCACAATTATAAATTTGAAAAACATTCCAATGATTAATCAAATCCCAAAACATCAGATTGTTTTATTTTTACAAATATTAATTTTCATTTCATCAACTAATGAAAGTTCTTCAATTAGATTAATCACTTATACATTATTAACAAGATATTTAACTTTATTAGATGAAGAAATTTCATACAGTTTTATAATTGATACGCTAACTTCAGCCCCATATGATAACACAAAATCTGCAATGATTATAATTTTAAAAGACTTGATAATTAGAGAGAAATTTTCTATAAACGAATTAACTTCAAACTTATCCCAAATTACCATCAATTCAACAAATCAACAAGAACCACCAATTTTACCAAAAAGATTTTATATTAATTTAAATAATGAAAGAATTGATGATATCAATTCATTGATTTTATCAAGCATTGATGAATTTATTGAGTCACCAACTTCAAATAAGTCGAAAGTTTTATTAGGTTATTTAAATTTACTTATTGGAATTAAATCTCAATTCCCAAAATCTAATATCTTGAAAATAATAAATTATTCAAAAGAAAAAATTTCAATTTTGAAAACTAACGATGAAATTAATATTGGATTGATTGAATTTACTATTGAATCATTAAAAAATCATGTTGAATAATAGTCCAATTGATTAAGACTCAAGCTATACATATTTCATAAATAACAGTAATAATAATAATAATAATAATAATAATAAATTACTTTAAAACTATACTAATTTTTATTGTTTTGGTGCAATTGGCGCAGGTGCAATATCCATTAGTTTTGTAACAATTTTTTCTTTCTCATTTCCATGCCCATTATTCCCACTATTAGTATTATTCCCATTATTTGTAGTGTTAGTATTGTTATTAGTATTGTTATTTGGCTTCTTTTTATTTGGACCATCATTATTATTTGCATTAGAATTTGATTGATTTGGTCTTTTTCTTCTTTTTGCTGATCCATCTAATTTTTCAACTTTAGCAATTTTACCTTCTTCAACTAATGGACCATAAAATACGAAAAATCCATCTTTTGTTGAAACTTGTTGTTCTTCCCACTTCATTTCTGAATCATCAATAAATGGATCATTAACGTCATATTGTCCAATTTTTGGTTTACCTTTTTGAGATTTACGGCCATTTGTTGTTATTGGAGTTTCTGTTTGAGATGGTTGGGTTGTTGTTGTTGTTGTTGCTGCTGCTATTGGAGCTGGGGTTGTTGGTTGTGGAGTTAGATTATCTTTTTCTTCTTCATCATCTTCCATATCATCGTCTTCCATATCATCATCATCATCATTCAATAAATCCATTGCATATTTTGATGCATTTGGATGGATATTTTTCCAGCCATATTTATCTTCAGCTAGTTTCATAACATTGAAAACAACTTGAGAATATTCAATTTCCTCATCTTTATTGATGATCTTTTGTGATCTATTTGTTAAGGGGATATGTATTGAAATAATTGGATCTTTAATCTCTTGTTTCTCTTTCTCTTTCCCTTTCTCCTTATCTACTGGTATCTCAATTGCTTTTGGTTTCTCCTTTTCAGCTGCTGCAACTTTAGACTTTTCAGATTCACTTTCAAGTTTAGCAACTTCAACAGGTTGTGTATTATTAGATTCAGTAGTTATTATTGCTTGTGTTCTCGAACTTACAACATCAATAACTTTTGGAGGATCCAATTTCAAATCAGGATTAGGAACTTTCAAAGAGTTATTTAAAGCTTGTTCTTTTGTTAAAGGAGGTAATGGTGTTGATACTTGAGGAATTGTTGAGTTTGAAGATTGTTGTTTGTCTTTTGATGATTTATCTTTTGATCTGGTATCATTTTTAGACTTTTCAGATTGTAATGTTTCTAATTTTGCTTTTAATAGTTGAGCAGGTGTCGAAGTTGAAGACGATTTTGTTGTGTCTGATTTTTTAGTGTATGTTCGTTTTGTTGTTGGTTTTTTAACTGCGCCATCTGTTGTATCTTTGGCTTTAACTGGTTTTATTTTGGTATTCGATTCCTTCTTTCCTTTACTAGTTGTAAGTGGTTTACTGGTAGTATCTGTAGATGTCATGGATGCTGATGTAGCAGTTTCAGCACTAGATGCAATTGAATCTGAAGTGGTTTCTAATATTGGTGAAGATTTATCCACAATTTGTGAACCATCATCAGCTGATATGGAAATTGTGTCTAGTGGAGTTTCAATATTTGAATTATCAAAGTTTGCAGCTTTAAATTCAGCAGCTAATTGAGCAGCTTTTGCTTGAGCTTCTGCCAATAATTCTTTCTTAGACTTCTTTTTTTTTACAACTTTTGGTGGTGCTGGTGCTATTGCTTGTGGGGCTCTCTCTTGTGCTATCAAAGATTCTACTTTAGGCTTTTTCTTGTAAGCTCTCTTCTTGGGCTTTTCATCTGTTGTTGTTGTTGTTGTTGTTGTTGCAGAAGATGCTTCCAATTTCTCTTCTTTCACAGCTTTTGTTAATTTGGTAGTGGTGGAAGAGCTGGATGATACATCAGCATTATCATAAGACTTTAAAACTGAGTCATTGTTTTTTTCTGTAGTCACACTTGAATCTTCACTTTTCTCATCATCATTAACTATTGACGATATAGACAGTCTAGTTTTAACAGCATTTCTTGTTGAACGTTGTCTTTTTTGTGGAACTGTTGGTTTTGGTGAATCTTGAATGACTGCTTGAGACTCAAATTCTGTTGTGGAGCAGTCATCATCATCGTTATCATCATCAATTGCTATAATTTCAGGTTCATTTGTTTTAGATTTATTGTCTTCTGATGCAATCAACAGAGACAGTATTGAGACTGCTTTAAGTTGTTAGTTTTTTATTATATTGTGGTTGAAGTCTATAGACTTACGATTCTGGCTCATCTTTGTTGAGAAAGGTTTGAAATGTTGATAATTTTGAAATAATTTTGATTTTAATTTTCATCAATTCTACTTACAATATAAAACATAAAGCATACATTTTCAATAGAACTCCTCAATTTCTTTAATTATGTAAACTATACGAAAAAAAAAAAAAAGAAAAAAAGACAATTTCAAACTCTATCCAACTGCTGTTTATCATTTGCTTTACCCAATTTCCCTAATTTCAAAAAAGTATCAGTTCCAAATCCATCTAATGAATGCATGGTAATATCACCATTCCAATAATCCGCATAAACTTTACACATAGCCATACCTAAACCTAATTTATAATTAGCTGGTCTTTGAATCAAATTATGTAACGTGGTTTCAATTTCAGAACTATCCATTCCTGAACTATCAATACCACCTAATGAAGTTTTATTTAAAGATAATGGATTATTATTTTCAGATTTGAATTGATTTAAATAAGGTAATTTATGGAAATTTGCTAAAGATTCTCTTGCTAAATGAGGATCTTTACCAAATGACCAAATTTTATTTATTGGTCTCATTGAAATGCCTCCACCTCTATCAGAAAATCTGAAAAGGACGTAATCTTTATTATTAATGATTGTAACTTTAACGGGTTCTGGTTCTGGTGAATTATTTGATGATTCAATTGAATGTTTAACGGTTGCTTCATATGAATTTCTTAGAATTTCGCCAAATAAATAATGTAGATGAGAAGTTAAAAATTGAAAATGAACATCATCACCTTCAATTAATAATTTTGGCATTTTAACACCTGGATAAATGGATTCAATAAATTTTGCTGCATTATTTGCACAAAGATGCAAATGTTCATTAGCTGAACATTTCATGAAAATATCACCAATATAGTTTGAACTTCTTGGTTGATTTGGATTTTCCATAAAATTTTTGGTTAAAGCTAAATGTTCCTCAACAATAATTCTTCTTGAAATTCTTGCTCTTAATAATTTTGAAACCAATTCATCTAATTCATTTTGAGGTAAGCCATCCAAAATACAAGTTTCTAATGCACCCATCATTAAATTTGGTAAATTTAATAAATTTACATCAGTAAGTAGGATTTTCAAATTCTCACAAAACTCTTGATTATCTTCGATGGTATTAATTTTGGGTATTTTTCTAAATCGATCAAAGATATCATAATAGCTTTCATAAACTTGAGCTAAATGATGATTATTTACCACACTGAAAGGTAATTGTTGTAATTCTCTTAATTTCAAAGAGATTCTAATTGGTAATTCTAACTTAACGAAATTGGCACTTGATATGATTTTATCCTCATTTAAAGCTTTCCCATAAGCAGCCAGTTGTTTCAAAGTGACTGGATGTGGTGATCTTTCACACCATTTCATTAAGACTGTGTTTTGGTAATAATGTTGTGGGTTTAAATATTGAGAATTTGCAGGATAGGCACTCAAATTAGTGAGATTCACAGCTATTGAACTAATGTTATCGTGGTAATTTTTGAAATCTGGGGGTATTAGAAGATCAGCCGGTAGTGGTTCAATTGTGGATGAATAATAATTGTAGGCAGTGGTTGAAAACGAGTTGTATAGTCGTATGGGTTTTGATATGAACCTTATCTGTACAGACATTGTATTTAACTGAGTTGTATTGAGTTATATTGTTTCTGAGATCAATTCGGGGTTGTTGTGTTTAAATATCAAAATAAAATTGCTGTGCCATATTGAAATTATTTTTGATTAAGTTGGACAACCGGCAACTGATGATTCTAGTTATGTAGGAAAGGAAATTTAATTTGTACAGCTGGATGTTGTTGCTTCTGCCTAACTATACATTAACGTTAAGGCGTGAAGACACTGCTACATACGATAATAAAACACTGCTAA
>JAJLVW010000002.1:150858-169934 GCA_030570535.1 Starmera pachycereana
AAAAAAAAAAAAAAAAAAAAAAAAAAAAAAAAAAAACACGAAAAAAAATGGATTACATAATTTAAATTACATAACACATTACATAATAATATTACTTACAGAAAGTTTCCGTAAACAGCAGTTTTTCAGTTTCCCAAAGATAAATTTCCAGTACAAAATTACAAATATTGGAATTTGGATGGCAAATTGATCAATTGATATCTTACAACTTTCCTACAACTAACACAACAATGTCTACCCCTGCAAGAAGAAGATTGATGAGAGATCTCAAGAGAATCCAGCAAGACTGTCCAGAAGGTGTTTCTGCATCTCCATTAACTGACAATGTCATGATATGGAACGCTGTTATAATCGGACCTGCTGATACTCCTTTTGAAGATGGAACTTTTAGACTGAGCATTGTCTTTGATGAAGAATACCCAAATAAACCTCCAAAGGTGAGATTCCTAAGTAAAATGTTTCATCCAAATGTTTATAATTCTGGTGATTTATGTCTTGATATTTTACAAAATAGATGGTCTCCAACTTTTGATGTTGCTTCAATTTTAACCTCGGTGCAATCTTTATTAAATGATCCAAATATTTCATCCCCTGCTAACGTTGAAGCTGCTAATTTATATAAAGATCATAGCTCTCAATATTCAAAAAGAGTTAGAGAAACCGTGGAACTAAGTTGGGAAGAAGATCTGGAAAATGAAGAGGATGATGATGAAGAACTGGAAGATGAATAAACTACACCTACAAAGCACATACATATAAACAAACATATCCAGCTATAATGAAAAAATTTGATTTCTATTCTCCATTTTGCATGAACTTTATAACGAACTATTAATTTTAATTGTACATCACATTATATATTGTAAGACTTGATAAGACTTTGCTAGTCTGATTGTGATAGTGTAATGGCCTTGGTCTATAATCTATCTACTTTTTAAGATGTTGTAGTTAGTATAGACGAGGTATCCATTTAAAACTATTTATGAACCCCACTATTTCAACCAGAGATAATACCATTTCTTTCTCTTTTGTTGTTCTGGTGCAATTTCTTTTGTATCTTGTTTAACAGAATCTAAAATAATACTATTAGTTTCATTATCAACTAATAATGGACTTTCTTCAACTTGTAATTCATCATAACTTCCATATTTATCTTGGTATAATGCCACCAATGCCACCGTGGCAGTAATATAAATAATAATTCTAGTGAAAGGATCAAAAGTTTTCATTGAATCTTTCCAATATTTACTTCTTTTATTAGAAACTTGAGTTAAATCAACTGGTGGTAAAATTTTAATTAAATCATCTGGTTTTGGATTGATTTTACGGATTGTGGAAGGTAATTTAAATGGTAAATCTTCTGGTGGTGCCCCAACATTCGTAAATAAATTATCATTTAAATCTTCTCTTGCTCCCCAATTCCCATATGAAATATAATATGCAGTTTTTTTAATATTTAAATCAACATTTTTCCAATCTCTTTTCATATATTTCTCAATTTCTTCAATTATTTGTTGTCTATGAAATTGACTTAATTCTAAAAATTTCCGAGGATTTGCAAATATTGGTTTTGAATCAATTTTGTCAAAAGTTTCTTCATTTGTTATAAATCCTTCAAAAATATCACTAAAACTCTTCTGAGCTATTTCAATTTTTTGTCTTGCGGTGATTTTTGGTTCCGATTGTGATGGTTTAGTGGTGAAGTTTCGTATTTGTGTTAATATATTAAGTCTGTTCTTAAGCATCTTTTGGGTATTATTTTTTTTTTCCTTCTTGAATTTCAAACCAGTAAATTATTCAAACTCAGTTTTTTTTTCCTTTACAATTACTAGTTTTCTAGATTTCAAAGTTTCTCACAATTTTACAGAAAGTGTAAAAAAAAAAAAAAAATAAAAAAATAAAAAAATAAAAAAAACCAAAAAAAATTACGGTCTATTAAACTAAACAGTTTTCTATATTACACATCCAATGTGACGAATTCACATCAATTTTATTCTGAATCATTAGATTCTTTGTTTTCGTTATTTTCCTCAGTTTCTTTAGTTTCAACTTCCTCATTATTAGTTGATTTCTTATGCTTTCTTCTTCTTTTCTTTTTATCCTTCTCTTCACTTTCCTTTTCTGTTGCTTCATTATTTTCTACTGGTTTTGGATTAACTTTTTTCTTCTTTTTAACACTAAGGGGATTTGGTGCCTTTGGACCTTTTCTCTTTTTTGTAACTGGTTGTTCTTTTTCTTTGTTCCCATCTTCCTCTGATTCTTCTGTGGTAGCAGGTTTAGCAATACCACTATCTTTATCATTCAAACCTTGAGTTAATTTCATCTTTTCAGTATGATTAGAAACTCTAAAACTTGCATCACTTAAAGGCTCCATAATCATAACCGATCTTTTCATATGCACAATTGGAACACCAGGTATTTTTCTCAAAGATTTTCTTAGATCATGATCTTCAGTGGCAACAACATATCTATGTTTATTTTTACCATTATGATCAATTAATGAGATTATACAATCATGAGTGGATTTTGGATCTTTTCTATCATGATTACAATGTCGTCTATCAAATGCTCTAGCTAAGGTAATTGCATTCTGGTTGTTTTCTTTGTATAAATGCTCCAAACAACATTGTGTGATCATAGGCTTCACTTCAGCTTGTAATGTTCTACTTAACCCTTTAGTGATGTCAAAAGATGATTTCTCACAAATTAGCACCATTTGGTCGTCTACCAAGACTTGATATGGTTCTCTAAACTTAAAAGTGTGTTGGTACACAAGCATCTGCTTCCTGTAAGATTTGGCTCTTTTCTGTCTCATCTTTACAGTATCTTGAATCAGTGCTTGGAAAGTTAATTCTAAAAAAAAAAAATTTAAATCTTAATAAATAAATAATTTTTTTTTTTGATTGAAATGTGGCACAACCAATTTCTTATGTAATATCTGCTTATAACATTTTTGCCAAATGCTTATTAATACACTTACATAATCAGTTAGCTAATATTGAGATAAAACATGTCCGGATGTTTTGAGTGACTGTGAAAAAAAAAAATATGTAAACCAATTCCGAGGAGACTCTTCTTCCAAACTTGCTTAAAATTAACCAAATTTCCTCTTCTGGCCATTTCCGACCTCTTTTTGAAACTTTTCATGAAAAAAAAATAAAAAACAAGTGCTATGCAACTTGCCAAACAGAAAAAAAAAAAAAATTCAAGTGTAATTTCATTATTTTTAATAAAAACTTTACAAAGAATAGTCTGCGAATCCCACCGCTTAAAAGTGATTACTCTACACATACATCAAAAATGAAATACTTAGCTGCTTACTTGTTATTAGTCGAAGGTGGTAACGCTTCTCCATCCGCTGCTGACATCACTTCTGTTTTAGAATCTATTGGTGCTGAAGTTGAAGAATCAAGAGTTTCAACCTTATTAGCTTCTTTAGAAGGTAAAACCATTGCTGAAGTTATTGCTGAAGGTTCTGCTAAATTAGCTTCTGTCCCAACTGGTGGTGCTGCTGCTTCTGGTGCTGCTGCTACTTCTGGTGCCGCTGCTACTGAAGCTGCTGCTGAAGAAAAGGAAGAAGAAGCTGCTGAAGAATCTGATGAAGAAATGGGTTTCGGTTTATTCGATTAAATAATTTAGTACTTTAATTAATTAATTTAACTATAATATATTATTTACTTAGATGCTAATTATTTAATTTTATTCTTGTAGTTTTCTTAATATTTTATCTTTAATATCTGGTTTATCCAATATTTTGATAATTTTATCAACTTTACTTATTTTTTCTACTATTTTATCATTTTCAAATACCTCCAACTTTTCGTCAATCATACTATTATAATCTTTCAACATTTGTATCTGATTCCTTAGCTTCTTCAACTTATTAATCTTGTCAATTAATTCATTTCTTTTGTTATTGTACAAAAAATAATCACTTTCATTTTCATCTTCTTCAATAACAATTGCTGGCAATGATTCAACTTGATCAATAACATCATTGATTGAATATACTTTGAAATCACTTTGTAAATTTATTGGTACAACAATTCTTTTAAATTCATTTAAAATCTCTTTACTTGAAATTATTTCCTCATTCTTCAATTGTACTATTTGATCAACAACCTCTTGAGTTGCTTGTTTGGAGAAATATTTGTTGTTCGTGGCATCAAGTTCCAAGTTCACTAATAACATTAGTCATCCAGTATCTTTATTAAACTAAAAAATAAAACTGATACGAACCTTCTTTTATTATTGCAGATAATTGATCTTTACTTAATGGTTTAAATTTTCGACTTTGTCTCTCCAAAATCCTAAGTAATGATTTTCCAACTTTGAAATCTTGACCTATGAGCCGTATTTGATCATCAACAAATCGTTTGATGCTTTGATAATCCTGTTTACTCATCGTTCTTATTTAATACTTATTGATTTGTTTACAATTTTTGTTTACTTTAAAAAAATAAAAGTTTAAAATTCAAAGAGTTACTCTTTCTAAAGTAGATTAACAATACATGCAAGTCAAGTTGCAACATGGCAAAAGAAATATTATAAATCTACAATCAACCTAATAATAAAGATCACTTAAAATTTAATATAAAACTTAAATAAAGAACAAATTTAAACAGATTTTTTTATAAGATGATTAAACTTCTTATAATTTATCATAATATTCTTCGTAACCTGGAACAGTTTCTTTCAAACCATGACGTTTTCTAGCAGCAGTGACAATTTCACCAGCTTTAGTGGTTGGGTCCAATGGATCAGTGTTCAAAGTAGCCCAATGGTCGAAAACCATTTGTGGGAAAGCTTGACCACCAGTAGCTTGACGTAATTCACCAGTGAAACCAAAAGATTCGTTAACTGGTAAGTAAGCTTTAACAGTGAATAATGGGGTACCTGGTCTTTGCTCTTCGGAAACAACCTGACCTCTCTTTTTGTTTAAAACAGAGTAAATACCACCAACAGCTTGTTCTGGACATTGAATTTCAACTAAGAAAACTGGTTCTTGAATTCTTGGTTCAGCTAATAAGATAGCAGCATAAGTAACTCTTCTCATAGTTGGTAAAATTTGACCAGCACCTCTATGGATAGAATCAGCATGTAAAGTAACATCTAAAATGTTAATTCTAACAGATCTTAAGTTTTCTTCTAAAATTGGACCAGCTCCAGAAGCCCAAGAGAAACCAGAAACAACGGAATCTTTGATTTCAGCCAAATATTGAACAGCTTTGGTTTGATCAACAACAACGTTTGGACCGTTACCTTCTGGACCGAAACACCAGATCTTTCTAGCATCAGTAACATCCCAACCATATTCATCAGCCAAGATTCTAGCTCTTGCTTTGAAATCATCTTTTGGAGAAACTTTACCACTTTCAATAGCTAAAGAAACTTCTTCATCTAATGGTTCAGCTTTAACATACAAACGGTTATGTTTGTTTGGAGATTTGGATAAAGCGGTCATTCTTGATTCACCTTCAACAGTTTCTCTGTAAGCAACAACTGGTGGAGAGATTTTCAATGGAATACCAGCATGATCGTTTTCTAAATCTTGTAAACAAATTTCTAAATGTAATTCACCAGTACCAGCGACAATATGTTCACCGGTTTCAGCAATATAAGTTAAAACACATGGATCAGATTTAGATAAACGTTTTAAACCTTCAACTAATTTTGGTAAATCAGAGGCGTTTTTAACTTCAACAGCAACTTGAACAACTGGAGAAACAGAGAATTTCATAACTTTCAAGTTGTGAGCAGCTTCGTTGGTGGTTAAAGTACCAGATTTCAATAAGAATTGATCAATACCAACTAAACCAACAATGTTACCAGCTGGAACATCTTCAATTGGTTCAACAAATCTACCCATCATTAAAACAACTCTTTGGATAGCTTTGATGAATAAATCTTCTTTTTTACCTGGAACATAGTTTGGACCTTGGATTCTAACTTTTTGACCAGATTTGACAGTACCAGCAAAAACACGACCGAAGGCATAGAAACGACCTTTATCAGAGGTTGGAACCATCTTGGAAACGTATAACATTAAGTCAGCTTTTGGATCACAGTTTTTGATAGATAAACAAGCTGCATCATCAGATGGACCTTCGTATAAAGAGTCAGCTCTGTAGAATTGAGCAGTGACTGGGGATGGTAAATGAATAACAATCATTTCTAATAAAGCATCAGCAGCTGGTAAGAATTTTTTCATGACAGCTTTTAATAAGGCTTTACCTTCTAATTCTTTCTCATCAGCTTTCAAGTTAATTTCCAATTTTTCTAACAAAACTGGAATTTCTTCTTTTTTAAAGTTCATAATAGCAGAGAATAATCTGAAAATTGGGTCTAAAACGAACATGTTGAAAGCTCTTTCTAATGGTTTACCATCAGCATCTTTTTCTTTGTTGGTCCATTTTTTAGTTTTTGGGTTAAAGTAAGAATCACCCCATAAACGTTCCATCATCTTTTCTCTGTCAACACCAAATTTCTTTGAGTATCTAATAGCAAATTGACGGACAGTGAAAGCCCAACCATGTAAACCGGAACCGAAAGCAACGGTACCACGTTCTGGGTAAACTTGAACATCACCTAAAACTTTATCAGCGTAAGTAGCAATGATAACGTTAACGGATTCAACAGTTCTAGCAAAAGATTGGTATAAATCTTCTTTTGTGACTTGTAATTCTAACAAAGCACGATCGACTTTGTTGATAACAACAACTGGTTTAATACGTTCACCTAAAGCTTGACGCAAGACGGTTTCAGTTTGGACACAGACACCTTCAACACAGTCAACAACAACTAAAGCACCATCAGTAACACGTAAAGCAGCAGTAACTTCTGAGGAAAAATCAACGTGACCTGGGGAATCAATCAAGTTGATTAAGAATTTGGTACCATCAGTTTTTTGTTTAATTTCTTTGACATCTTCGTCATCCATTTCGGAGTATAAAGAAATAGCGGTAGATTTGATAGTGATACCACGTTCTTGTTCATCTTTTCTGGTATCAGTGAAACGAGCTTCACCAGCTTTAGCAGCAGAAATAATACCAGCACGTTGAACTAAGGAGTCAGTCAAAGTAGATTTACCATGATCGACATGAGCAATAACAGACATGTTACGGACATTGGTAACCTTGTCCATTAAGGCACGCATTTGCTATAAAAAGTTAGTAATCTATCACACATTTATCTAGCTATGAGTGTAATAAACCTCTGAGATGCAACAAGCACAATCAAATTATTCATTGATCAATCAAAAGCCATCGCCTTTCAGTTCCCATTTTATTTGATTAATAAAAAAAAAAATTCAAAAAAATTCAGTAGGGAAAAAAAATACTTAACAGCAATTGACCAAAAAAAAAAAAAATTTGATATGAAATTTCAAATCGACGATATTGAAACAAGTGAACTTTGTCAATTCAACCAGATTCCAATGCTATGAAAGTTGCAACACAGTGGCAATCGCCTAAATGTGCAATGTAGACGTACATCAACTGTGAAATTAACTGTAAAGTTGTTAGTTTAAAAGCTCCATATAGCTAGGATCTGACAACCAAGTGTGATGATTTTAGAAACCGGCGGTAAGCTCAAGCAAATAAGTTGCTGGTTAGATGGCCAGTTCTTTAGCAGCCTGTAGTCCAGAATTATCGTCCTTTGTTGTCTGCTGGTCATTTAAACGTACCCATTTTGAATTAATTTGTTTTTCGAATTGTTGTTCAGCTAAAAAAAGTTGTTTGAAGAAGAGAAAAAATTTTTCTTCACTTCATTAAATGCAAGTTGCAACTTTTTCCTAATTTTTAAAAATGTGCAGCTTTAGCCTGTAAAATTTAACTATTGGCCAAAAGCGGGTAGCTTATGACCGGGTAGCTTTTATTCCGTTAGACATCCAAACATTTTTACTTAAGTAATTGGTGAGTGGATGCTGAGTAATACCGTATTAGGTAATAACCTGGACATTACATTAAAGTCGATATAAAGAAATTATATACACAGTGCACACCCAAGTATCAATCAGTTGAATGTAGAAACACCAAGTATAGACGCAGCATTTTTAGCATCCATGATCAGTTCCTCTTCTTTGCTATCACTAGGACTTTGTTGATTCAAACCATCCTCATTTTCTTCTCCATCATCATCTTCTTCTTCATCATAATGATTCTTATCAAATAATTCTTCAGATATGTGAGAAATTTTACGGTCACCACTCCAACTATCCCCATTGATTCCTTGACTTGTACTCTTCTTAATCAAATGTGGACTTTTCTTTGGATATTGTTCTCTACCTAATCTTGCTAATCCACCATTTGCATCAGCAGATCTAACATCCATTCTAATTTTCTCTAAAGATGATAATTTACGACGCTCATATTCAATTTTCTTGATAACAAACTCTTTGAAAATTCTTTTTAATTGCTCATCAAAAAATTTCAAATATTCTTTTTTTTCAATCAACATATTCATTGTAATTCTTCTGATTTTTAAAGTTAATTCATTTTCATATTCACTGGCTTCTTTCAAACTTCTAATTGCTTCATCAACTTTTATTGGATTTAAATCTCTTTTCTCTTTTAATTTTTTAGCAAAATCATGTTTAGCTCTTGTATTTGCCTGTGCATTAATCAACTCTCTCATTAATAAATGTCTGTTTGTTAAAACTTCTTTTATAACATACCCATCATTAATGATTGAGCTCAATCCATCTCCCAATGTGGCTAAATCTAAACTACCAATAATTGATTCTAAATCACCTTGAACAGTAATAGTCTTACCAAACTTTTTCCAAAGTTGTTGCATTTGTAAATTCACCGTTTCTAACTCATTGTACTCTTGAAATTTCACACCCATTTCATTCAATGCAACACCATATGATTTTCTTGCTTTAGTCAATTTCTCTAATTTCTGTTCAATATTTGAACTTATTTGATAAATTGATTTTATTAAAGGTCTAAATTCAGCCAATTCTAAAACTTCATCATAAGGAGGTTGAAATTGTTTTAAGGTTTTCCTCTTAATACCAGTTGCTGGTAATTTAGATTTGTTGATCGGTGAATATGTATTGAAATCACTTTCAATGAAGAATATGAATTCTTCATTTCGAATTAAAATTGGGTTTGCTGTGATTCTGTTAAACCAAATTTGAAAATTCATTACTGTTTTCTTATAATCTTCTTCATTAGTTACACCATAATTTGTAGAAGATAAAGGTAAACTTGGAATGAAACATTCTGGATTGGCTCCATTTAAAAACTTGAAAAACACTTCAAATTCATTATATGATTTCTTAACATTTTTGAACAAGTTTTTCCTGAAGTTTGGTAAATTTGTCTTTACATCAAATATAATTCCTGGATTCTTCTTTTTATTTGATAACGATCCAACTCTTTCTAAACCAGTAACTTTAATCACCAGTTTATATTTATTATCCACTCTTTCAGGCAACAACTTAGCCATTGCAGATTGATCTTCACCAACACTACCAGTGGTAGTGGTGGTAGTATTAACAATCTCGCTAGCTTCACTCTGCTCATGAGTCTCAGCATCACCATTCAAGTCAACTTCTTCATGTTCATCATCGATTTGCTGTTCATGTTCATGTTGTTGTTGTTGTATTTCTTCCCGGTCCAGCGCTGTTGGCACCACAGGAGCTGCTGGCAAAGCTGGCTCTGCAAACGGATTGTTATCGAATTCCTCTGGATCGTACGGTATGGACGATGACATTCTCCTGCAATTGTTGGATTGTTGTAGTTTTCCTCTATAAAGGAGAAATTCACATTTTAATTTTCCAGGTTATAGAAAAACCCAAATCTGAAATTCCATAATTATGAACAAGTGAGATTAAAGAGATCAAAAAAGATGAATGGAGTGGTGAGGCGCATGGTGCTGAAGCCAGTGAGCAGTAACGATGTAGAAGTTAAGGGGATTGTGTTTGATATGGACGGAACACTCTGCTTGCCTCAGACTTGGATGTTTGCAGCTATGAGATCTGCTATCGGACTCACCGATAAGTCGAAGGACATTCTCACGTTCATTTCAGAGCTTGAACCAGAAGAGCAGTTGGTGGCGAATGCGAAGATTGAAGAAGTAGAGAAGAAAGCAATGGAGGAGATGCAGCCACAGCCAGGTTTAATAGAGTTGATGGACTATCTAAATGTGAAACAATTACCAAAGACTATTTGCACGAGAAATCTGATCAAGCCAGTGAATCATTTGATTTCCAGGTTTGTTTCAGATCACAAGTTCTATCCTATTGTTACCAGAGAGTTCAAACCACCAAAACCTAATCCAGAGCCTTTATTGCATATTGCCAAACAATGGGGTTTAAACCCTGAGAATCTGATAATGGTTGGTGATTCAAGTGATGACATGAGAGCTGGACATTCTGCCGGTTGTGCTACCATTTTGATCAAGACACATGCAAATGAGCATGTTAGAGATATGCCAGAAACAGATGTTCTTGTTGACAGTTTAGAAGATATTATAGAACTACTAGAGAATGGGTTTGATAGAAAATCATAGAAATGACCCCTTTATAATTAATTGATTATACATCATAATCCTCTTTTATTGATGTTTAGGAATGTAGTAGCCAATACCGTCAATGGATCAATTTTCTGTTGATTAAATAAAATTAAAACGTTCAATTTTTTAATATCACCACCAACTGAATTTTGAAGAACTTTTAGTAAAGCAATTCTCTCAATTTCAAATTTGTTCATTTTGTCATAATATACTTGATTATTATGTGTTCTGAAAAATCTATTGAATTTGGAATCATAAACAAATGATTTCTCAAGGTAACCATTAAATTTCCATGAATATTGGAATAATGAATTTTTACAAATTTGAAAAGTTGATACACCAATTGATTTTGTTGATGAAAAATCCATTGTAACCTTAAACAATCTTCTTATCTCTGTGTTACACGTTATAAATTCATCTTTTAATTTCAAAGATTGACCTAAATCTTGTTTCCCGGTTTTATTAAACAGTAAACTTGCATCAACATATGGGGAACTAATGGGTGATGAAAATCCGGTGTGTAATCTTTGAATCTGTGGGGTTAAACCGCTGTTTGATAATGGACTTGTAAGATTAGCCATTGAATAAGAATTTGGTGGTCTTCTTAGATCTTCTTCCGCTTCTTCATTGTCATTTTCTGTAGCAGCTCCAGAAGTAACAACTTCTGGAACAACACCAGATGATCCACCAGTTGGTGTATTGATATTGTAATAAGACTCTCCTGTTATTGGACCCATATTGGAGTTTAAAACGTTTTGATTTTTGCTGAAATAGATATAACTTGGACTGCCCCATCTTCCAATGATAATAGAAGCCAATTCAAACTCATTATGAGTTCTCACAATACACCATCTAGTACTGAAAAAATTACTTTCTTTAAGAATGATCTTATAAACAGTATTGTTATTACCATCAGTCACATTGAAAACAACTGAAGGTATATTATGATTTGTAATATGAGATGTTATAACAGGAGGACTTAATGTGGGTGAGTATGCTTGTTCCAGAAGAATGTGAAGTTTGGAACAGTTGTGTAAATCAAATGAGTATATTTTCTTCAGACATTCCACTTCTATTAACCTTCTGTACTCAATATCAACACTGATCAATATGATGATGGAAATCACAACCACTACTGATATTACTGCAAAATATGTATCCATACTACCTTTTCCTCTTGATACCAGTATATTGAAACTAGTTCCAATATAGTAATGGCATGATAATTAAAAAATAAATTTGGACAGTGACACAAAAACTAGACAAATTTTTAAACTTTAGTGTTGTTGACGTTAGCAGCTGCATTGTTCCACTGTTTCTTAACAGTAACTCCATCAACACGTACAGTGTCTCTAAAGAACTTCTCTGCATCAAATCTATCTTTAAACTCAACATCAACCTGGTTTTCTTTCTGGCTAATATCAGAAATTTTGACATTGTAATCAGTAGACAATTTCTCTTTAAACTCTTCAAAATTCTCTTCATTCAAATCAGTCACTGTGATTGTCTTGGTTCTAAAATCCAGTTTCCTATTGTATGAAGATTGTAAAACAGGTTTACCAATACGACCACCACAAATCCCACCTCTTCCTCTAAAACCTCGTACTCGACCTCTAAAAGGACCTCCACGACCTTTATAACTTGTTGGTCTTCCATGCAATTTATTGATATCATTTTCTATATCTTGAGGAGTAAATTTATCATTAACCATTTTCTCTTTAATCTGGTTCAGGTTTTGCATAACTTCTTCAACACTAACTTCATTAGATGATTTATCAATCAATTTATTTTGTAATTCTTCCAATTCCAACTCAGCATCATTCAACAATTTCTGTTTGATTTGAATGGCTTGCCTCAAATTATCCTCAAACTCTTTTCTGCTTTTCTTGTAGTCAACTGGACGTTTAAAATAGATTTTAACTGCGTCATTATGGAAAAACCCATAATTTCTCATCAGCATACATTTGATGGCTGCTTGTGGTATAGCAAACTGTACTTCAACAAACTGTCTCTTCTCATCTATCAACACGTTCTCCAATGGTCCAAACTGACTGAACTCAATTCTAACATCTCTCTCATTCATGAACTGTGATGGAACATTAACCACAATTAGTTTTCCCTGTCTATTCACCTGATCAGTCACAAGATTCTGCCAGTCGCCTACTTTTGTCTCTGTTACCATTACAAACATTTGTTCAATTTCCATAGCCAACTCTCCTGAATTTGGAACGAAATCATTCAACTCTTGTGTCAACACCTTCTGTAAATTTTTCTTCTCATTATTTTGAACCAATGCAACGATGTATTCACTCAAATTTTCAACATCAACTCCATTCATTCTCCCCAATTTCTCCTGCAACAATCTCTTAACCAACTCAAGTTGGATGTCGTCCATTTTCATCTTCTTCAATTCTTCTTTTTCAAAACGCGTTAAACATTCTATATAGTGAACCAAAAATATTTTTTTTTTTCACTGAAAAGTTATCGAAAACATCACCAAATATTCAAATTTTATATTATATCCTTAATAGAAAAAAGAGGAAAGACAAAAAGGCTAAAAAAATGACTGCTGCTACAGCTTACGTTCTTACAGCAATTTGCCACAAACCACTAGAATTTCCACAATACCAAGAAGTCCATCGTTTCATCAAATCACTCCCAATTAAAATTTCACTGATCAAAGTTCTTTCCACAGATCGAGTTTTTGATTTCCATTTCACCACAGTGAGATCCGACAGTTTCTCTAGACCTAATGAAGATGAAGACATTATTTCTGTGCTTAAAAGCAATTTATTTGATTGGGAATTAAAGGATAAAATTGATTTAATCATTCAAAAACTATCAAGTCGTGATAAAAAGTTATTTGTTTTTGATATGGATTCAACATTAATTTATCAAGAAGTTATTGAGCTGATTGCAGCATATGCTGGTGTTGAAAAACAAGTTGAAGAAATTACTACTGCAGCAATGAATGGAGAAATTGATTTTAAAGAATCTTTAGGTAGGAGAGTTGCATTATTACGTGGAATTGATGGTAAAATTTGGGATGATTTGAAGAAAAAATTGGAATTTACTAAAGGTGATCATAAATTAATGAAAGTCTTGAAGGCAAAAGGTTGTAAATTAGCTGTTTTAAGTGGTGGATTTCAAGAATTAGCAGATTTTGTTAAATCTGAATTGAATTTAGATTATGCATTTGCAAATACTTTAGCTACTGAGGAAATTGATGGGAAATTATGTTTCAGTGGTTCTACTGTTGGTGAAATCGTTGATGGTGCACGTAAAGCTGAATTATTAAAAGAAATTGCCACAAGGGAAAAAATCCCATTAGAACAATCTGTTGCAGTTGGAGATGGAGCAAATGATTTATTAATGATGGCTGTTGCAGGTTTAGGTATTGCATGGAATGCTAAACCAAAAGTTCAAAAATTAGCACCATGTAAATTAAATTCAACTGAAATATCTGATATTTTATACATCCTGGGATTAACTGATGATGAAATCAATGAATGTCTATAATATATTTTGATTGACTAAATAATAATAGTAATGAAGACTTTGACAGTATTATAAAAGTACGAATGTAGTTTCAACTAACAATTCCTTTAACCACCCCAATAATCCCATTAAATAGCAACACTTCATCACCAGATCTAACTTCATCAATTTGAATTTTTTTCTCTTCAATCAAACCTTTAGTTAACAACATATGTCTAACTACACCACAAAGACATCCACTACTCAATGGAGGTGTAACCCATTTAACAATATTTTTCTGTAAAGCTGATGAATCTTTTATAGCAATATTTGTAAAAGAACCTTCTGTAAGATTGTTATTCGAATTAAAAAAAATCACCTCTTGTGGATCATTTCCTGGTGTTAACAACCTTGATCTCGCGGCATTATAATGATCTCTTTTAGTAGTTTTAAATGAGGTGAATGGGGAAATTAAAATCGGTGTTGGATCAATAATAACGTTATAAATTGGTTGAATATATTGAACAATTGGTTGGAATCCATCAAATAAATTTATTCTAATAGAAGTTTGATACGCTTCAATTCTAACTTCATTTACAGGAGAAATTAGCACACGTAATTTATGAGGATGTGAATAATTAACAGTTTTAATAATTTCTAAACATTTTAACAACAGTTGATTTTTAGTTATAATTGAATTGAATTTAAAAAAATTTAATGTGAAATTTAATCTTTGTACATGTTCATCAATTAAGAAAAACATTTTTTCTGATTGATTTAAGTCATTGAGTATTAAACTCAAATCAATATCGGTATTGGTTAAAAGAAATGGATCATATCTTATTGTTGAGAGAATTTCAAAATCTTTTGTTTGTATTGATTGATATTCTGGTGTTATTAGAAGGTCTTGAATTGTAGATGCAATCTCATTAAAATCTTGTGGGTTTTTTGGCATTTTTTGTTTTTTTTTTTTCCTTCTATAAACTTTAGCTCTTTCTCTTCAATTAATATTTTTTTTTTTTTTAGTAGTAAAGTACTTTTGATTTTGGAAGGTTTTTTTTTTTTTTTTTTTTTTTTTTTTTTTTTTTTTTTTTTTTTTTTTTTTTTTTTTTTTTTTTTTTTTTTTTTTTTTTTTTTTTTTTTTTTTTTTTTTTTTATCTTTGTAAGAAAGGACTACAATTTTAATTGATGAATTAAAATACAATAAACAATAAAATTTATAATAAAACACAATTTACAAAACCAAGCCAAGCTGGACCAAGCTAAACATATTCATGATTAATAAACGATTTTCTTAATTCAATTCTTTTCAAACCATGTAAAGTTTCCAAATATTTCAATCTTTCAGGTATACCAGATTTTAAATAACCATCATCTCTTGAAGTCCAAATTCCATGGATATCCATTGGAGGATTTTCACCTGTTTTTAAAAACATATCAATATATTTAGGAATTAAAACCAAATCACCACAAACTGAAGTTATAATATGATAACCAAAAGATTTTTGAATTCCACATTCATTATATAAAGCAGATAATAATTCTTCTGCATCACCACTATCATAATTTCTATTAACTATTTCATCTAATTTTGCCACTATTGATGATATGGTTTGAAATTCTAAGAAAGTTGGTGTAACTAATTCATTTGATAACAAAGCTTGATTGATTGCATCTGGATCTAATGGTTGTTTTTGAGTTGATGTTGATGCTGATGATGCTACTGCAACTGCTGCAACTGCTGCTTCGGTTGTAGCATCATTTTGTTGTTGTTGTTGTTGATTATTATTGGCAAATAAATTATTAGTTAAATCTTGATCTTTCTCATTATTATAATTATTTAAAGTTTGACCAATATTTGAGTTAATTTGACTCAAGTCATCTAAAGTATTCAAATCAGTTAAGTCATTTAAGTTTAAATCATTATTATTTTTAAGATCTTTTGATTTTTTATCTGATTTATTAGCTTTTGCAGTGAAAAGTTTCATTTCTTCTGGAGATTGGCCCAATTGTTTTGTATTTTGATAATATTTTAGATAGTTGTTAATACCATGTGGGATTAAAAATTTTCTATATCTATCTCTCCAAGCGGCTCTTGTATGACGAGGGAAATCAGCTTCTAAATCTTCAAAAAATTTTCCAGGTAATGAAATATTTTTTGAATCTAAATCATCATCAAAATCAAAAATTATGTCAATATCTGGTGTTAATTTTGGTTCTTGTTGGATGTTCTCAGAATCATTACTATTATTATTACTGTCATTGTTGTTATTATTGTTATTATTATTGTTGTTATTATTATTGTTGTTATTATTATTATTATTATTATTATTATCATTAATATTATTAATATTATTATTATTAGTATTATTATTATTATTATTAGTATTATTATTAATCTTATTATCATTATTGATATTATTTTGATGGTTATTAATAGCTTCAATTCCTGCGTTAATACTTGCAGTTGTTATAGGTTTATTTAATTTCATATACCTTAATTTAATAGCTTTTGCTAACAAATAATCATCTTCGGCAGTGAATTTAGTTTTAATAGTTGGAGGTAATTCATTTGAAATGATATAACGACCATTTTCATCAACAAGTAAATTACCATTTTGATCAACTTTATAAACGAATTCTAGTTTTGAGACCAAATGATTTCTATAACGATAACGAATTGAATTACCAGTATGTTTTTGTAATTTATCAGCAATTTCTTTAAATAATTTATGAGTTGAACGTTTATGAGGATTTTTACGAACTTCTTCTAAAATAATTTCATCCTCATCTGGTGTGAAGCCGTTTTTGTTATGAGATTGGGTAGATGGTGTTGGAGTTTGATCTTGAGTTTGGAAGTTGATGTTGTTTGATTCAGCTAAGAGTTGTAGACTGAGTTCTGCTGAAGTTTGGTTATTTGTGATGGTGTCATTATTTGTGGTGGTGGTGGTGTTATTGATATCATTATTGCCAGTAATAGTACTTGTACCAGTAGTGGTAGTAGTAGTAGTAGTAGTATTAGTACTTGTACTTGTACTTGTACTAGTATTAATACTAGTAGTGTTTTCATTCTCCTGTTTGATGATATAGTTTGTTATATCTTGTAATTGTGATTTATTTACTGAATCCGTGATAAAGTCAGGAGAAAGAACAATAGCACCTGGTGTTGTGGCAAAAGCGTTGTCTGGCGGGGAATATGATAGGTGGTAAGCATCTGTCGCTGTAGGGTCTGTTGAAAGAGAACCGCCATAGGACTGAATGATGTTGGTGAGCTCTATTCTGTTTGGAAGTGCCACTGGTAAGTAGAACGCGTAGCCATGAAGAAGCGTGTGTTGTAGCAGCTGGTGGTCAATGTTGCTTTCTTCATTCTGCTGTGGTGTCTCCAATGCATCTGAATATTGCGACTGCGACTGCGACTGCGACTGCGACTGCGACATTGTTGTATTGTCTTTCTTCTTCTTCTGTTGTTGTTGTTGTTAAATCAAAACATTCAACATCCAGACATGTTTTTTTTTGCTTTTTGCCACTGGACTGCAAAATTCAAATTTTTCATTGGCTGTAAGTCACGTGAGTTTTATTATCTCTATTAAACTAGAAACTACAAGAAGAAACTACAGTTGTAAAACTATTAGCAGTATGAGTGAGTATCAATTAGTCTTTAAGTACTATGCAAGAGCTTCCAATTTTTGTTTAATGGCATTTGGATTGGCACCAATGATCTTGTCCACACGCTCACCGTTCTTGTACATGATGATGGTTGGCATGGCACTCACTTCTTGATCGGCTGCAACGTCTCCCAACTCATCGACATCAATTTTGTAGAAACCAACACCACTGTATTGCTCGGAGAATTTTTTCAAGATTGGGGCAATCATTTTACATGGTCCACACCATGTAGCATAGAAATCAACAACAACAAGTTTGTCTTGGTTAATGACTTCCTTGAATTTTTCAGTAGTGGTTATAGCTTCAACCATTTTTTATTATTTATCTTAATTTAATTAAGTAAAAACAATTGAAAAGCAGGAATTTCCTCCATTTTTATATAAACGCGACTATGTACATATTAATTAATAATTCAACTTTCAACTTCTGTTCTGGAACTTGCTCATGTGGCAATACAACAAATTACTACTCTCTGACTGCTTTTCTCTGCTTTCTTATGTAATACGTAATTTAATTTCCGGCTCTGTTCTTCCAAAGGTGTTAATATTTGATCAACAATTTTTCATTCCTACTTTCTTCAACTGCCAACAACGAAGAAGAAAAGAGAATGTCCAAGTTAAACATCCTTGTCCCAGTGAAAAGAGTCATCGACTTTGCAGTCAAACCTAGAATCAACAAACTAGGCTCAGGTATAGAGAAAACCGGTGTCAAATTCTCTATTAATCCATTCTGTGATATCGCTGTTGAAGAAGCTGTTAGAATTAAAGAAGCTAATAAATCCCTTGTTGATAAGATCCATGTTGTCTCAATTGGCCCTACAAAAACTCAAGATATCTTACGTCAATCTTTAGCTAAAGGTTGTGATTCTTCAACCTTAGTGGAAACTACTTCTGATAATGAAGAAATTGATCCACTAAATATTGCTAAAATTTTAAAAGAGTTAGCTTTAAAACAAAATTCTAATTTAATCATCTTGGGGAAACAAGCTATTGATGATGATTCAAATAACACTGGTCAAATGCTTGCAGGTTTATTAAACTGGCCTCAAGCTACAAATGCTGCTAAAGTCGAAATCAATTCTGCTGATAATTCCATCAATGTCACTAGAGAAATTGATGGTGGTGAAGAAACTTTGAAATTATCATTACCTGCCATCATTACAACTGATTTGAGATTAAATGAACCTCGTTATGTTACTTTACCAAATGTTATGAAGGCTAAAAAAAAACCATTGGAAAAATTGAAAATTAATGAGTTTAATGATAAATTCGATTTGACGAATAGATTGAAAGTTGTTAGTGTCGTTGAACCACCAGTTAGATCTGCAGGTATTAAAGTTGATAATGTTGATGCATTAGTTGGAAAATTAAAAGAATTAATTTAGATTTTTAATTCAATTCAATTCAATTCAA